>OOFE01003752.1:42253-55974 GCA_900323365.1 Monocentris japonica
CCCCCCCCGGCTTCCCAGGCTTATTTTAGAGGTTGTTACCCAGAGGAAGTGGGGGGGTGGGGAGAAGAAGGTTAGGAGCCTGGCTGAGGCTCTGCTCCATATGTAGTAGCTGGTTCAACCCCGCTCCCTTTATAGTATTGTGGAATTTCTCTTCAAAGCCAAAGCTCTGGGATCATGAGAAAACATGCTTGTGTGTATGTGCTCTCAATGTATGTATGTGAGTGCTGTTTCCCCCCATTCAACTCAAGGAGAGGTGTGAATGTGTAGTTTCACATGAATAGCCTTAGAGGAAATTCAATAATAGCTCATTTGTCCTACACAGCAGCCTTTTACCCTGCAGCTATCAAACAGTTATCGAAGCATCATATCCCACCTAAGTTCCAAGAATAACCCTCCGCAAACAGATTAAACCCTTTTGATTCCATGGCTATCAGATAATCATATAGCAGCTTATTTAGTTATTACACTGTACGTGGCCTCTCTTTGGTATATTTGCCCTCATGATTTTGTGCAGATATTGGTTTTCTCTCGAAACTTTGTTCCTGGTATGGTTTACACGGATGGCAATTGAAATAAAACATGAAATTCTTTCCTAGCAGTTTGCACTCTGTAGTCACATGAATATTGTGAGGGCACTAAGCTCTGACCTTTGCACGTCTTATGTTTGGATGTGTGTAATGAGGAATTGAAGCTTTTTCTACTGTTGTCCTGGATAAGAGTGTCTGCTAATGATTAGATGAAGCTTTATTGATCACCACAGGGACATTGGGTCGTTGCAGCAGCAAATAATAACAGGATAAAGCAAGCAATCAATAGGATATAAATAAGAACATAGAAAGTATGAAAAGGTATGGATTAAAGCATTAAGAGAGCAGCAGTAGGCCCTATTGTGGTTAAGAAAAATATATGTAAGAATATATGTGCAATGGAAAATGTTCTAAAAATGTCAACATCTATATAATATATTACAAATGTGAGGAAAAATGAGGTAATGAAGAACAACAATGGGCGAAATTACAGCATAGATGTGCAAAAATGTGCACTGTATTCATACTTACATTTTACATTCTAAAATGTAAAAGTAAATCATTATGCTAAAACAAATAATATGCATGTTTAATCTCAAAAAGGCTTAAAGGAAACACCCCCCCCCCTCAGATACTATATATATATCATCAATCTATGATGTTAAATGCACTCCAGGAGTAATTTTGTTGTAATTTACTTTTTTGGTGCACCCACTTTCCCTCAACCTGCCTTGTCTACTTCTACTTCACTTAAGTGATTTCCTACATTTCCCAGAATGTCTTTCGACAACCAACAGAGAAGGGGATTATCTTTGCTGTATATGCCTAGGTGGAAAGAGCGAGCGATAGTGTAGTGTTTTTTTTTAGTGAGTAGAGAGAGAACAATGCCATAGTCTGCCATGCACGGTTGTTCAAATTACATGAAAGCCGCTGAAGAGGGCATTGCATATCATTTTTTTACTGTATTCTGATTACAGATATTTAGATTTCTGGCATCCCAGAAGCATCAGTCATAAGACCCAGCTGATATCTACTAGGAACCAATGTCAGCTAGCATGCTACAGACAGCTAATGCTAATGAGCCAACATACCAATGTAGTATCATTTCAGGGCTTAATCTGCTTAACTTCCTTGCCCAATTTAGGTTATCATTTAATTTGTTCCGCCACCTTTTGCTACATGGTACTGCAGCAGTTACAGTAGTCTCATCATCTGCAGCCTTCCCTGCAGTCCTTCCCCACATACCACCCATTTTGATGCCTTAGTGATTAACCCCATTGCCATAGTTAAAGCTAGTGGGGAAATTGTACACCCTGTCATGATGCCTATCTCCAGATGCTGCCACCCTGTTGTAAATTCTGCCATTATTCTGCTATCAATTGAGGCTACTGTTGGTGGAGAAATGAACATCTGTGCTTCTTCTACAATGGATTGCTTCCTGCATAATCGTTTAACGTTGGTGCAAAATGGTGGGTATAGAAAGAAGACCTAACTCTTTGATTCTGAGGGGCTGACACCAAAACCTGACATTTACTGTTGATGTTTTAGATTATTCAAAGATTTTCTCCTGTTAAAGTCCATTGTAGCTTTGTTGGAAATATCTCAGTGTGACATCATGTCACATAAGGAAAATACACCACCAGAAATGCAAGGTACATGTTTTAGGATGGAGTTTTCCATTAAAGTTGTAATCCGCAAGATTCTTGTTTTTTTAATTGTTAATCTTTGATGCTCAGCCTCATTGCTGTGGTGTTTCTGCACTGCACTTCCTAGATCACCTGTCAATCAAACAATGCTTGGATTTTCTGTTGATGGAGTTTTCTGGAGGTGGTGCTCTTTTCTTTGTCTGTTCAGCCACGGTGGCTATCGCTGCTCATACTAACCACCCAGTTCTTCCTCTATTCATTCCAAACAAACCAGAAACATAAAATGCATGACTTCTTGTGCGCCTTCTTGTGAATCACCATTGCGATTGCGTTATATCAATTGGCAATAGAGTAGCATTTCCTTATATGCAAATGCCCCCCCACCACACCCTTTCCCATACTGTTCATAGACCTCAGTGGGAGGCGCTACAAAGCCCCAGTGTTCTCCTTCCCTCTGTGCCCTCCTCAGGAATGGCAGGGGCGTGAGGTTAGCATTTCTGTTCAGGGTTTGCCATGAACTGCCCCATTGTGCACCGGAGACACTTGTAGCTGGTAAATACATTGGCTTTAACCAAACAAGCATTGCCTTGTTGTTCCCCATTGAGCAAGTTAGCAATCTACTTTCAGGTATTTGGGTACCACCCCTCCACTGGTGCCTTTGTTCACCGCTACAGTAGGTCCTAGTCTCTTACCAGTAGCAGAGACTTACAAGAAGAGTTTAGTTCGACTTCTCAATCTGCAGCTTTACTCTGGTGGCATAGCTGTTTTGATAGCTCTCAGGACTGTGGCCCCAGACTCTCTCTCTCTCCCTTTAATTCTCTCTTTCTCCGTCCCAACCGGAGCTCGTCAACAGATGTTGGATCCTCGTGATGGCGTTTTACAGTGCAAGTAATTACCTCAAGCGCGTCAACCTTTCAGAGATAAAATAGCGTAGGATACATGACGTTTGGCATTTGGAGGCAGCAGTAGCAAGGAACATGGTGCTTTTACAGCTTGTTTCATCCTCAAGGTTCAAAGGCCAGCTGGGAAAAACATGCTTGAAGACCTTTGTGGAAGCGAAGCACACTCATGTTCAATTTCATCATTAAAAGTGTCCAAAATTAACTATTTGGCTCTCATTAAAAGTTCCTTTTTAATGTTTACATCATCCCATGAATGTCATTTCCCCTCCAGCATTCTGTACACTCAGCCAGACAAATTCTAAGTAGTTGGTAGTAAGATGAGAGATTACAGTGGCCGAGCTACAAATTAGTGATTGGAGATTAGAGTGGAGCATTAAAGCACCCTGTCATCCATGATAAACTAGGACAACAGCCATCTTGGAGAAGGTTCTGTGATGGCCTCCATGTGAAATGGACTCCAGCCAAAGTTCCATTCTACAAAATTGTTGATAATTCATTCAAACTAGTTTCATCCAACCAAGCCTTGCTATGTGACATTCTTTCTTGTATATCTAAGACCTTACTCTTCACTGGTGTAATGCTGGGTCAAGTGGCCACCCTGCACCCGACCAAACTTATCCGAGACCCACCTGCCTCTTCTTCATCAGCACTTGGCAACAATAAATCCCTGTGCAGCTAAGGAAACCACAGTAGAATAGAGTAGAGCCAAGGCAGTTTGTACATTACGGTAGGACAGATGGACAGACAGCCATCTTTATCCAAGGTTGTTCATTATATTACAGTGGTGTGACTTCAGAGGAGAGAACCCAGCCTAGTGCTAATAAAGTTACTTCTTGTCTATTTTCATTTAAATATATATTTTTTAATTGTCTGGTTCCATTTCTTTCCAGTCTTTTCAGGAATGTTAATAACATTTGATCATGTAGACACAGCAACTTATTATGACTCCTTATGTATTGGCAATGACACACAGATTTCATTAACATGGAATTTTTTCATAGCTCCAGAGTAAAAAATAAATAAATAAATAACATAGTCTACACATCAATGACAGCTTAATAATAAAACAAAAGTTTGCATGCCATAACAGATATTTTTATCTAGGCAACCTTTTGAGTTTGGGGGATTTTTTTCACGCAAATTTGCTTCAGTAAATGTAGTAAAAATTCGTTTTGAGTTCTCTTTTTTTATTCTCTCCCTCTTCCCTCAGCTATTCCTCTGATGGATTGTCCTCAAGGTTACAAGCGCATCAACAACTCTCATTGCCAAGGTAAGAGAACAGACCACAATGCCACACTTTGGGTGCATTCGTGCTATTCAACTTTTTGTTTTTCAGAAACAGCTCTACCTCAAATGCATTTTGTGCTGATAACTTGAAAAAAATGGTTCACATGATCCTCACTTTGTTTCCATGAGGACCAACTGCCATTATTAGGAAACAGTACAGCTGTAAGGCTTGAGAAAAATTAAAAGATTCGTTCGACCAATATGCAAAACAAGTAGACTAAGAATCAATTCAACAAATTATTAAAATACTGACTTGTTCAACGATGCACTACTTCCTCAAAGGGCAGATTTGAAAGTGAGATGTCTTTGTCTGTGAAGGTATAATGCAATATATTGATTTAGCTATGTGGAATTAAGCTTGCAATGCTTACATGGTGATCATTGACAGTGGTTCTGTGGCTCGTTCTGTGGCTCATTATAGCCTGCACCTCGATCATTTACAGAAACCATTTGTCTCAGTGCAGCTAGAGAGAGCTTGGCTTTGAGTGGGTTGGGGGAAAGGTGACTGGCCGGACATTGGAAGAGCTCCTGACGGACTCAATGAGCTTTGATGGGAAACACAGAGTGGGAGGTTTACTTGTAACTGTGTGTACCATTGCAGACTTGATACGTTTCAAGCTCGAGAATGATTTCGTTCAACATGATTTGTTTGTTCTTTTTCGGCCGGCACTAGCAATGACACATTTCTTTGCACTGCCTGTTCACTATTAGGTTAATACAGAACAGTGTTAATAGTACAATATGCATCCTATCTGGTTTACTAAACACAATTGAACTTCATGTCTCTTAACAATTAATTACCTAGTGTCTTTTTTCTCATACTGTCCATTTATAGTTGCAGAGCTTTCATTAGCTATGTTTAATCAAAAATAGGCTGGTATTGCTGGCTTTTTCCTTTCTTTTTAAAAATGATTAAATTCTATTCCAGGTACCATTAAAAGGTCTTAAAAGTCTTTGGCTTTCTGAAACCTGCCATCCTTCCATCCTATCTCTGCTGTCAACTATGAAAAAGAAAAAAAGAAAAAATTACCAAAAAATCATCTTAAAAAAACACCCTCTGTCCACCCAGCAGCCATTCCCCTTTTAAATGTATAAAAGGCACTGACAGTTTGAATGTAGTGTGAATAGTGTGAATTTGCCTTTGCTCACTGCTGCCCTGGCTACTCCAGCACTGTTTGCTTTCTGTCTGACGCCCACAGAGAGTGAGCCAAGAAAGTCTATTGTTTTCTCAGCATAACGGCAGGACCTCGGCTGAGAGAAATGAACACTGAACAAATGATTTGTCACTGTTGTGAACAAAAAAACCTGCAAGTCAGAGACAAAGAAAGAAAGGAGAGGAGGAGGAGAAAGGAGGACTGGAAAACGTCAAAAACAGGGGATGTGTATACGTCTTTTTGACAGGAAGACGATTCCCTCTCTCTTCTCTCTTGCAGCTTGTGTTTGTTTTCACACGTGGCTCTTCTGCCAGACGCCATCACCAGGGTGGTTTAAGGGCTCTACCTGTGGAGAGTGCCATCTACTGGTGCTGCACTTCTCAGTTGATTCAGCCCCGGGCCCTAATCTGAGAGGAGGGCGTGTTGATTCCTCATTACCACATCAGCGTGACGGGCGGGCGTCTGTTATCCATTTAGGATTTGTTTGTTTATTTCTTTCATCCTTTCTTTTTCTTTCTCTATCTGTGTCGCTTTTATTTCCCTGAATGTGCGGGGCAAGGAAGGAAACTGAGGTATGGTAGTTGATAGATTACCCTAATCTGTATTGGATTTGGATGGGATAAAGGCAGATGATGACAAACAGTAGCAAAAAAAAAAAACAGGCCAGATATTGAATTAAACCTCCTTCATTTCAGTGGCATTTGTCCTCAACCTGTTATGGCTAGGTTGTCATCTGGATCCAAAATGCAGACACAGACAAAAGGTGAAGGGAAAAGTGGGTTTAATGTTAGATAAGGGGAAGGCGCGCGTGGGTGGAGATGAGAGGCTGGTTAGGGCAGAGGTAGGCAGGCAGATGAGTGAGGAAGCAGGCAGGCAGGTTGGCGTGGTGTGGGGTGGAATGAGGAGACACACTGGGAAGAGGGCTCAGGGAATCCTGGACACAGGAGAATACAGTTAGTTAAAGGTACGAGGTAACCCAGTGAGAGAGTGACTACCACGGGAGTTGGCGGAACAATCTGGCGAAGAGTAGGTGAAGAGCCGGGGTTTTTATGCTGCTGGGTTGATGAGTAGATCGGAGACAGGTGTGGAGGAGAGGCAGGAGCCAGGAGAGGGAGAGCCACGCCCACGCCACACACACACACACACACTCAGACAGATAATGAGAGACAGACAGGGAAGGTGGAGATACACAAGGCAGGGAACACAGAGAAACATAGGGAAAAACTGGAGTCACAGCCGGAGCCGTGACAGTACCCCCCTTCAACGGGCGCCTCCTGGCATCCCACCGGGCTTGTCAGGATGTTCCCGGTGGAAGTTGCAGATGAGGAAGGGATCCAGGATGTTACGATGTGGGACCCAACTAAGCTCCTCTGGGCCGTACCTCTCCCAGTTAACGAGATACTGGAAACCTCGGCCCCGGCGGGGAATGTCCATGATTCTCTGCACGGTGTAGGCCGGATGGTTGTCGATGATCTGGGGGGGGTGGAAGGGGATCGGCTGGAGGGCACAACGGACTGGAGGAGACAGGCTTAAGCAGGGATGCATGGAAGGTAGGATGGATCTTTAAGGATGGAGGTAACTTAAGCCTTATAGCCTTGGGGTTAATGATTTTATCGACCTCAAATGGACCAACGTAACAGTGAGCTAGCTTACAAGACTCGACCTGAAGAGGCAGGTCATGGGAGGAGAGCCAAACCTTCTGCCCAGGTCGGTAGGTGGGAGCAGGGGTCCGGCGGCGGTTAGCAATGCATTGGTTCCTGGCAGCAGATTGAAGGAGGGCAGACTGAGCAGCCTTCCAAATCCGACGGCAACACTGGAGATGAGCCTGCACCGATGACACCGCCACTTCCTCCTCCTGTGCAGGAAAAAGGGGAGGTTGGTAGCCCAATGAGGTTAGGAAAGGGGACTGTGGCGGTGCTGGTGAGGGAGTTATGGGCATACTCGACCCAAGACAGTTGCAAGCTCCATGAGGAAGGATGGCGAGCGGTGACGCAGCGGAGAGACGCCTCCAGGTCATGGTTGGCCCACTCCATCTGCCCATTTGATTGAGGGTGGTAGCCGGATGAGAGGCTGACGGTGGCGCCCAGGGCCTGGCAGAAAGCCTTCCAGACTTCGGAGGAGAACTGCAGACCCCATCTGACACAATGTCCTGGGGAATCCCGTGGAGCCGGAACTCATGAAGCACCAGGAGGTCCGCAGTCTCGGTGGCTGAAGGGAGCTTGGGGAGAGGGATGAAATGATCAGCCTTAGAGAAATGGTCAACTACTATGAGAATGGTGGTCTTGCCTGAAGATGGAGGTAGACCAGTCACAAAGTTGACGGCGACGTGAAACCAAGGACGACTGGGAACAGGCAGCGGGCGCAGCAAGCTAGCTGGAGGCTGATGGGAAGACTTGCTGTGGGCACAGATGGAGCAGGTGGACACAAAGGCTTGGGTGTCTTGGGTCATGGGGGGCCACCAGAAATGTTGTTTTATGAAGGCAAGAGTATGGTTGAAGCCAGGGTGACAGGTGAGTTTAGAGGAATGCCCCCACTGGAGAACTTGGGACCTGGCAGAATCAGGCACAAACAAACGGTTAGCGGGACCGTTACCTGAGTCTGGATGGTTGCGCTGCACCTCTTGGACGAGACTCAACTTCCCATGTAACTGCTGCCACCACGCAGGATGGAGGGAGGATAGTCTGGAGCCGACTGGCGGGAGAGGGCGTCTGGCTTGATGTTGCGGGAATCAGGGCGGTAGGTGAGGGTGAGGTTGAACCTCCCCAAGAACAGTGCCCACCGTGCCTGTCGGGAGTTGAGTCGTTTAGTGGAGCGGAGGTACGAGAGGTTTTTATGGTCAGTCCATACCACAAATTGTTGTTCAGCCCCCCTCCAGCCAGTGCCTCCATTCCTCCAGGGCCAGAACCACTGCCAGAAGCTCCTGGTTACCCACATTGTAATTCCGCTCAGCTGGGGAGAAACACCGGGAGAAGAATGTGCAGGGATGCAGCTTTTGATCCTCTGGTGTGATCCTCTGGTGGGGAGCACTGGGACACTGGGACAGTGCTCCCCACCACAAACTGCCTCGAGGGGTCTGGATGCGTCAGGATCAGGGCGGATGTGAAGAGCTGCTTAAGATAGTCAAAAGCAGAACCCACCTCGGGGGTCCAGGTGAAGGGAGAGGCTGTGGAGGTGAGCTGGGTAAGCGGGGCTGCAACACGGCTGAAATCTTTTATGAACCTCCGATAAAAGTTGGCAAAGCCTAGGAATTGTTGAAGCTACTTACGAGATGAGGGTCTTGGCCACTCTGCCACTGCCTGGATCTTGGCTGGGTCTGTCTTCACCTGCCCCTGCTCAATGATATAACCCAGAAAGCTTAACGATGAAACATGGAATTCGCATTTCTCGGCTTTAATAAACAGCTTATTGTCCAATAGGCGACGAAGCACCAACCTGACACGCTGCGTGTGTTCCTCCATGTTCCAGGAGAAGATCAAGATGTCATCGAGGTAGACAAAGATAAAACAGTTCAACATGTGAGGCATGTTGAACATATGAGGCATATGTGGCCGGCTGTTGCTCGAACACCAGGGAATACTGGATGAGGAAATGCCGGCAAGCCCCCAGATCACTGGCGTAGCGTTCGGGCGTGGGGACAAAAGGCTCGCGGGGAAGTGGAGCTGGAGAGGCTGACCCCGGAGAGGCCATCAGTGGAGAAGGCAGAGGTGCGGTTGGAGGAGCCACCACAGCAACGGCAGGAGTGGCAGCAGGGTGAGAGGAAACAAGATCCATTTGGTTGCTGAGTTGGGACACACTGGAGGTAAGAGCCTGCAGAGTTTCGACCACATCACGGAGGACCTGGTCGTGTTGACCCACAAGGGCGCCCTGAGTGGCCAGAGCCTGGTGGAGTTGATCTGTGTGTGCTGGGTCCATTTCTTTCTTTGGCCAGATTGTTCTGATTGGTCTTCTGGACCCAAAATGCAGACACAGACAAAAGATGTAGGGAAAAGTGGGTTTAATGTTAGATAAGGGGAAGGCGTGCGTGGGTGGAGATGAGAGGCTGGTTAGGGCAGAGGTAGGCAGGCAGATGAGTGAGGAAGCAGGCAGACTGGTTGACGTGGCGTGTGGTGGAATGAGGAGACACACTGGGAAGAGGTCTCAGGGAATCCTGGACACAGGAGAATACAGTTAGTCAAAGGTAAGAGGTAACCCAGGGAGAAACTCAAGTAACTTAGGAAAACTAAAACGGCCGAGAGAGTGACTACCATGGGAGTTGGCAGAACAATCTGACGAAGAGTAGGTGAAGAGCCGGGGTTTTTATGCTGCTGGGTTGATGAGTAGATCGGAGACAGGTTTGGAGGAGAGGCAGGAGCCAGGAGAGGGAGAGCCACGCCCATGCCACACACACACACACACACACACACACACACACACACACACAGACAGACAATGGGACAGACAGGGAAGGTGGAGATACACAAGGGAGGCAGGGAACACAGAGAAACATAGGGAAAAACTGGTTGTGTCACAGCTGGAGCCGTGACACAACCAGTCAATCACAACTCTATGCAAGAGGAAAGGAGGGGAGCGGTAGAGTGTGTTTTTATGTTTCTGTGTGTGTTTTTCTCTGCAGGCATGAATGAACAGGCTTGTGTGTGTGTGTGTTTGTGTATACATATTTTTCTCAGGTATACATATCTAGGTGTGAACCCGGTGAGGCACAACTTCAGAAATCATTCATGAGACCTGGAGCGTTCAGATTTTCTTCAACCCAGAGAGCAGATCTTTGCTTCGTGGTATGAAATAATGCGAAGCTTTGGGTAAAGATCTCCTCAAATTAAACAAAAACTACAAAACAATAACTCTTAACTACTACCTGCAAGTCAAGAGTTGTGGCGGATCGTGGGGCAGTGCTATCAATTACTCATCAAAAACAAGGGAAAATTTAACATGTTATCCCCCACCAATGATGCAATACCCCTCTGGGCCAATCAGCGGTGATCATTTCCATCCATCATTTTCATCATTTCCCCACGTTTTGTCAAACTCTCATCACTGGTGTCTGAGATATGTGTGACAAATAGATGAATTAACATACAAACAGGCTAGAATAATCCATAGGCATTAGCAGCATACGGCATTGCGACCCACCCCACCTCTTAAATGGTAGGGAAACTCTGGGATACATTACTGCCTTTAAATGAAGAAAGGACTTACAAAAAACACAACTGCACATTTAGCTGAATAAATCAAATGTGCAAATACAATTTCATTGCAGGTTTTACTGACAGTTTAATGTAGCCATGGTCAGAGAAGAACCTCCATTGTATTGATTTGCAAGCAGAAGATGCCTCCCCACAATCACCACGACGATATAAGCTTTGCGGTTCCTCACAGAACCAACAGAGGGCGTAGGATTCTCCATCACCACCAGCCAGCGGTGGCACAACGCCACACTGCCCTGGTGTTTGCCAGGCCTGTGGCTGGGAGCAAAAGCCTGCTGCTGCCGAGTCGGAGTGCTGCCAGTCTGGACAGACTAGTGTGTGTGTGTGTGTGTGTGTGAGTAAAACGCAGACCCAGGAGCCCTAGACTTGGCTAGCCCTCGGGAGGTGCTGTGACTCGCTATAGTCCACCACATCCTATTCCTCTTATTTATTATTATTATCATTATTATTATTATTACAACTCCCTCCTTTCCTTTTCTCTTGGGTCCAGGTCCACTTGGATCATCATTCTGTTTGGGTTGGAGATACGTGTGTGTGTGTGTTCATTAACCACTACAGTATATCTGGTAGGAGAAACAGACAGAAGGTCAAAGTAGAGGATTTCTCTAGCTTTGTTAAAGTTAATGTGAAGGTTAGCTTACGTGTGTGTGTGTGCACATTATCATGCATATGTGCATGAAAGTTCAGCAAGTTCATTTGGGCTCCCTGAAGCACTAGTTTCCCAAGTGCTCTGGGCTGCAGCTCCAGCTTGGTGGCATTAATGTTCAGATACTTCATGGCACACAGTTCCCTGGCAGAACTCAGTCTGAAAACAGTGAAGATTGAACCATTATCTCCACACTTTGCCTGTGCACTCCATTCAACAGGGCCGCAAGAGCTAGCCACCTTCATTTTCTCTACTTTGCTCAATCCTATTCATGGTGATGGGGGTCTGAAGCCTATCCCAGCACGCTTTGGTTGGAAGGTAGGGAGACAACCTGGACAGTTCCCCAGTCCATCACAAGGCAAACGCAGATAGTCAGACATTCACATTCATACTTATGGCCAATGTAGAATCTCCAATCCACCTGACTTGTCTTTGGACTGTGGAGGAAACTCCACACAGAAAGGACTGGGAATTTAACCACTTAGCCACAGTGCCACCCTCTGTTAATTTTTGTACACACTTTGTTAATCCTCCAAGGGGGCAATTCTCTTTGCTCCCTCTGGTTGATGTACAGGGTCAGCCAGCTAATGCAACGCCCCTGGAGATGGTAGGGGTTAAGAATCTTGCTCAAGGGTACACTGAGAGGTATGGTCTGACTGGAGATTGAACCCAGGACCCTGTGGTTGGGGGATGACCTCACTAACCACCATCATCTTGCCATCTTGCCACCAGAAATATGGGTGGTAAGACAGAAATATCATAAAGATTATCTAAATAATTGGCACAGAGATGCCCAGAGATGAAGGGTTTAAGGCCACAGAGTGCCTCTGCTGGTCGAGGATCAAATCCCTCCAGAACTTTCTCCCTCTTTGCCTCCCAGCTTTCTAAATATATAAAATAATACTAAAGCTGAGTACCCAGTCTCTTTAAAAAAAATAAACTGCACAATATATGTCATCCATCTCTTAGATTATAGTGTTTTGGAGAAAGTTGAGGAAAAATCGTTCACCTTCTCACTAGCAGTCACAGATTGAAACTGATCTCTCTCTGCTCACTTCATTGCAGAGGTGTTTTACAGCCTTGGGGTAATTTTTATGTCAGGGGGATGACTGGCAGCTGTGGTGGGTGTGGCCCTGCGGGAACAGTGTGTACAGCCAGTGGAAACATGTTTTGGTGTTTTAATCAAATGGGATGCGATAACCGCCTGTCATTGATATTCCGGGCGACGGGACGATGTTGTGAGAAACGCTGACACTTTTCCTCATCTGACTTTGAGGTTTTGTCTAAAGGTGGTCAGGATCATCCGTCCCGTGAGACAAGCAGGGGTTGAAACACCCTCTTTCACCTGCCCCGAGGGAGAACATTTCACCAGCAGTGATGTTTACAGCATGAGTCCAAGTGATTCTCACACTGTCTGACAGTACTGAGTGCAAAGTCCTCCTGCGTTACATCCCCATAAAATATTAATGGTCTTCTTGAAACAACTTGTCCTCTCATTGACTTACAACAGCCCAAAATGATCTGTTAAATACTGTGTACAATATCATATTCACATGCACTGTGTCTCTTCTGCTTATCTGCATATGTGAAATGAATGTAAAGGGAACAGGTCGTTAGATATTGCAGACAAAATCTTTTTTTGGACTCATCCTCATCCATAACAAAATCCACATTGGTAAACTGGATATAGCATACCAAATTTACAGCTTATGTTCACCCCCTCCCAGCAGCAACTGATGTTGACTGGTGACCAACATTTTTTGCTTGGCTCCGTTGGGAATATAATCCATTCAGGAGGCTGTTCTGTTGACTTCCTTCTCTAAATCGACACGCTTTTCAAGCGCTTTGCTTGTTTCTTGGACTAATGTGGATCAATGGTCAAAGTGGGTCTATACACTCACCGGCCACTTTATTAGGTACACCTGTTCAATTGCTTGTTAACACAAATAGCTCATCAGCCAATCACATGGCCACAACTCAATGCATTTAGGCATGTAGACGTGGTCAAGACAACTTGCTGAAGTTCAAACCGAGCATCAGAATGGGGAAGAAAGGGGATTTAAGTGACTTTGAACGTGGCATGGTTGTTGGTGCCAGACGGCCTGGTCTGAGTATTTCAGAAGCTGCTGATCTACTGGGATTTTAACGCACAACCATCTCTAGGGTTTACAGAGAATGGTCCGAAAAAGAGAAAATATCCAGTGAGCGGCAGTTGTGTGGACGAAAATGCCTTGTTGATGTCAGAGGTCAGAGGAGAATGGGCAGACTGGTTGGAGATGATAGAAAGGCAACAGTAACTCAAATAACCACTCGTTACAACCAAGGTATGCAGAATACCATCTCTGAACGCACAAC
>OOFE01003754.1:6233-22853 GCA_900323365.1 Monocentris japonica
GGGGGGCAGCTAATCACATGAAAAAGTGAAAAGGTGTTATCTGTTAATGGTGCGCTGGTGCTTACATAGTGTGATAGACACACTGGGATCCATACACTGAATGAGGTCTGTTAATCTCATATAAACCAAAGTTATTGATGCTAGGATATTGGGAACAATTACAGTAGATAATTACCACACAGTAGATTATCACTTTGTCATTATTAGGCAATTCATAATGAAAATTGACAGATACGGTGTTGCTCTGATAAGCACTGCCATATTTATTTGGTTAATGGGGATTTCCTATACAGCAAAGAAATACATTAGCTTGGACATAAATCTCGACAACAATCCTTTATGCATGGGGATGAACTCTGTCAGAACAAGAGAAAAGGGGATATGGCTAATTATAGTTATTAAATGCATGCCTGTCAGTATCAGCTTGCTAGAAGGCAAACACGATGGGCCCGCTGACTTCTATAGAGAAACCACTTCATTTACTAATTATCTGAACAGCCTGGGCCACTTATAGCTTCCTGAAAGCGAGCGAGGAAGCAAGCGATCGTGTCCCCTGCTGTCAAAAGAGGTCCTGGGACGACTTTTAGCACATCTACCCCGCCGGGTCGAGTCACACTTGTAAACGTTCTTCTGTCATTCAGGAGGGAACATCAACACTCTCATTTCCATTTGATGGAGGCATAAAAATGCATGGTGGACTGCCGCTCAGCGTGAAGATATGATAAAAAAAAACTGTCAACATGAGCGACAGCCGGCAAACCGGCGCCGGCGCGTGATCGCGCTTTGCAAGCCACCTTCTGGGAAAAGGGTCAAATGAGACTGAAATCCTGACAGGATTCTTTAAGTCTCCAGGCTCATAACTAAGTATAATTTAGGGCTGCAGCTGAAAATAGCAGCTAATGAAATGGGCCCTGGAGTAGTGTTGTGGAGGGAGTGACAAAGTGATGTTTATGTGATGGGACGTTTGATAGGATGAGAGTTGAAAAGAAGAGCGAGTAGGAAGAAAAATGCCACTCACTTTCTCTCTCTGTCTCACACGCACACACACACACATACATACACATACAACCACTCGCACACACACGCAATGCGCACATACTGACCAAGTCAAGTAAAGCAGTCTCACAGTTTTGCCCTGGGTGACGGCCCATCAGGGACAATTAAACCCAGTGATCTGTGACCTCCTCGCCACTCCACATCACTGCTCGTCTTTTCCAGAAGGGCTCTTAGGTGCCTCGACGCAGACTAAACAATCAAACAACTAAAGCCAAATCAAAACAATCCCAAAAGATCTGCAGTGACTCATGAGGTATGCTTTCTCTCTCTCTCTCTCTCTCTCTCTCTCTTCACCTTCGACTCTAGAGAGACTCACAAATTAATTTCAGTGCCATCGTCAAGATATATAAAAGAGTGCTCACATCCTTTCAGTGCTATTGCGTAACTGAAAAGGCAATAGGATCGAAAAGGGAAGCATGTGTTCGCGAGCATATATTTCTCTAATTAGGAGTCTGGTGCATCAGATACTGAGCACAGAGGCTGCTGAATAGGACATGAAGTAGAAGAGTGGAAACTCAGCCCCCTCAATGCATCTGAAGAGTGAAGAGGAAAAGGTGGCAGCGTTAGATCATCTCACAATTGCTGTTTTTCTCTGTTGTTCTTTTCCTGCTGTCTTTCAAGTCCATCATCCCACAATCACCCTAAACACTGCACCCTGACATGCATGCGAATCGACTAATTTGTTGCCTGCTCTTATTTCCCCCCAGACTCATTTGTGGGGCCCGGCGTCTGCTGAACGCGAGTTGGATGCGTACCAGCAGGTTCACACTCAATTAAACAAAACACAATGCTACGGTGATGAATGGAAAGCAAATGGATTTGACGATAATTTGCACCCTTGTAACACCATTTGTGAAACTTCGCCTCTGAAGCGATCTATGATGTTGTTATCACTGCAGAGAGAAAGAGGCAGAAAGAGAAAGAGAGATCCCATGGAGATACTAGCATCAGCATTCAGCTTGTATAACAGCCAGCTAGTTATGAAAAGCCTGGGCTCGTGTGGGCGTTCTGCTTTTAGTCAAGTGCAAACATTTTAGCCTTAAGAGAGAGATCTGCCGGAGTCCACTGCCAATGCGAACGCACCATCAACACCCACGCCATTTCCAGTAACACAAGCACACACTTCATGCATACATGCACGTGCAAACACACACCCACACACACACCACACAACATCTTCACATACATTTACTCGTGTGAATATTCTCAAGCGCTCATACACAGCCACACATACCCCTGCACTGTACATACAAACACACAAACACACACACCAGTGCAATTAGCCCATTACATCACAGCATACAGTGGAGAGCCTAGAAGGCAACGTCAAGCTCATCCAAGCTGACATTTTTACTGCTGAGGCCCATTACATCACCTCGAGCCAGACAATCACTGTATGAAACTAGCGGAGCATCTAAAAGTTGAGTCCCGAACACAATACTCAAACACCATACTTTGCATTTGGAAAGAGCTTAAGGAACCCTAATTGTGCCGTAGTGCCGCAGAGGCCTGATTTATCCTTGAGCCTTCATCACCTTAACTAATGGGGACAACTTCCTTGGCTTCTAATGAAAAAAATAAGTTCCGGGCACAACCTGAAATGTTGTGTCTGAGATTTTTCTTAATAAACTCTCCTGCACTGAACCTTTTCTTCAGTCTCTCCAAGTCGCAGCTCTGGGCTCCATCAATCACCATAAATCTCCTTCAATCAAAATTCTTTGCAGCTCTCCGCTGGGCCAATTGCAAGGAAGACGGCAAAGTACAGTGCCAGGGAAATAACATTCTGCCATCTTGTAGCTAGACCTATAAAGTGATGTTTTTATTCCGGGGATTGCAAAAGCCCAGAATATGTACACATTTTGGGGTAAAACCAAGCGATAAATCCGATTTGATGAGTCAATTTTAAAGACACTGGATGCAATGTAAATATCTCTTTATGCCTACTGCAAGCCTTGTAGTTGACAATGCCATCATGCATAGGTCGCTAGCAATATGTATGACGACAAAAGAAATTTGTCCGGGGTAATGAGGGTGATAGTGATTCTGGGCTGCCATGTGTACAGTTTGTGGGTTCCCATCTGTAGCAGTGAAGGTCACTGCGTCATGGCAACGGAACCAGTAAAACCTCTCACCCCATCACAGTGATGAGCAGGCTATGCTGCTGGTTCCCATTACAGATCACCTCCTCACTGATTAATTAGGCTCATTCTGCTAATTGAAAGTCACCCCTCACCCACTGTTCCGCTGTGAGATTGAGGGCAGACTGAGAGATTGCTGCCGTCCCACTCTGGAATGGCGAGCCACTGAACTGCCACACTTTATTAAATCAGCCAGCTACCATTTCTCTCCCAGCGCTTCCTCCCATTCCCTCCCCTCCCTGTCTCTCATTGGTCCAGACACCCTCTTCTCTAACTGTTTGTGGAGTCCTCTGATGAATGACAGCCAACCCACACTGGCTGCCCTGGGAGCAATCGGCGTAATAAGCCAATTAACTAATTAAGACCTCGTTTGGAGGCCTAACGAGGAACATGGACACTCATTTGTGTAAATAAACAGGGATTTTTTTGACTCCATTTGAAGCAGTCGTTGTCGCTTTGTGTGTTTTCGCGCAGAGGTCGATAAAGGAAAAACAAAACGACTGAGTGTGTACACAGGTTTCTGCCAGACGCCTCCTCCAAGTGAAGAGACAGAGGTAGTGCAATATGGTGATTCATTTAATTTAATGATACTGCTGACATCAGCTGAGCAAAGGAGCGGCTTAGATCTGTCTTATCGCAGTCGGGAGAAGGGAAGCTCTTAGCCTTCTGACTGTCAACTCATTGGCAGCCGCTGGATTGCAATAGCGTGCCTGCATACCAACACACGCGAGCCGAATTGTTACTGATTCCGCTGTCGTCCAATATCAATCTATATCAGCAGACATGGAGCCCATTGATCTCGCTGCCTGGCATAGGCTTTGATGAAAACGCTATATAAATTAGGGCTGTATGATGGAAAACTGAATGCGTAATGCGCTCCCGCCTTGCTTATTGAACAGTGAATATGCAATACATCAACTCACAGGGCCTCCGAATTAATGGTTAAACATGGGCAAGGGCAGCCATCATCAGAGGGTAATGCTGGGGTTGCAGATCTCCTTGCAACTCTAAAAGAATGTCTGATTGATGATTAATTTGCGTCGATGGTGAGCAAAATGAATGAATTCACACGCCAGTTACACCCACATCCACTTCTCTCACCTTCTTTCTCGTAACGGATGAAATGCTAGATATTCAAAGGCAGGCCTGCACACAGCGGTGGGTTCTCCTTCTAACGTTCAAGAAAATTTGACGTTCTCTTTGAAATCCTTGATTGGTTAATATTTGAAGAGTTTCAAAATGTTATCCTTTCTGGATAAAAAATAATTACCTGAAACGCATCATTCAATATCTCTAAAATACTGGACCTTTTGCCAACTTCAAAAGGTCCTTGATATGCTTTTATTGTGTGCTCTTAATCAATTTGTAAGAGTAATGCCTTTTTTCCGCACTAATACTGTGTGCAGGGTTACTATTAAATGTCTAAAAATGAGGATGAGCTGGGAAAAAATAGAATGAGCAGTCCAGCCTGCACCATAAGGTTAAAATACAGACATCAGGCGCGTCTGAAGACCCCAACATGTGTTCTATTAAGTGCCTGGTGTAAATCTTCATGCCACAGACTCAACCTTGGCAACTGCAGAGACTCTGATCAACTCTGTGGCTAATCCCTTATGACTGAGCCTCCAATATGGCCTACAAACGGCAGGGGGAGGACACAGAGAAATGGATGTGTGTATATGTGTGTGTGTGTGTGTGTGTTTGTGTTCACAGGGCAATAGAGGTGCAGAGGAAAGCAGAGGGGAGCAGATGCAAAAAGGAGAGGGGGCGAAAGATAGATGAGAGGGAGATAGAAATGTGAGAGATTGGGAGGGGATTGGAAAATTGGATCTCAGAAGAAAATGCTGAACAGGGGAGTGAAAAAGGGGAAAAGCCACATCTGATATGGGAGAAGTGTGGTCGGGAAGGGACGGGGTGTGATGGGTGTTGACGGGTATGACAGGGTGGAAGGAAGAAGGACCAAAGAGTGACCTGTATTGTTGATGGTCCTGATAACGTAGGGGCGGGGAAAGAAGGAAAACAGCTGAGGGTTGGCTTTTTTTTTTGTCTCCCTCCATTTTCTGCCAGTCAGCAGGTTTGGGTGTGGACTGCAGGCTAGTGGATCGATGTGAGTTTCTATAGCCAGAATACTATCCTCCATCTCTGCCACTGCCATGATGGTGTGATAGACCAATGGGAGGGAGGAGAAGGATGTGGGCAGCAAAAATATGAGAATGGGAGAGAGCTGGAGAAAGAGCGCAAGAGAGTGATGGAGGAGTGCAAGGCCAGTAATCTCCCCGCAGCCTGCATTAATAAGCTTTTTCTTTGTAAATATATAAAGGTCAACATCAATTTTCTGCTCAACATGTCCTGCCGAGGATAGATTTATCTCACCTCGGCTGCCTAAGCCAGACACACAACTTTATTACTAAAGTATAACTATTATGCAATCCTGACTTCAGAGTGTAAAATAAGGCCTGGCCTTTGATTCCCCCCATAAGTCAACTAGCTGTCCAAGGCCGGATGTATGTGTGTGCACTAATGCACATACATACACACATATGCATACGTATATATACTGTATATGTGCAGACCAGTGTGTGCACTGCTAAGCCGGAGGATAAGAACACACACATACACACACTTCATTACCTTCGTTCTGTCACATACTATGTGTGATGTTAATGTTAAGCCACAACTCTGTCATTTACAAGACAGCATTATACTCTGGCTTGGATGTGCCACCGAGAGATTTATGTTTGTCTTTATTCCCAACAGCACCTCACCCTGAGCCTTCCCTCTCATGCAGTGTGATATACTGTCCAGCCCATTAAAATAGGCATGAAAACAAAGGCTGTATTTTGGAGTAGAACCAGGCCATTCAAGCCTGCAAATGGATTCTGAGCCACCTATTGAGGAGACCCAGCATGAAGAAGCCCTCGCATCCCCTCCACACTGGCAGAGAGAAAAGGAAAGAGACAGAAAGAGTGAAAGAAAGTGAGAGGGGGTGAGAGAGTGAATGTAAGTCCCAAGATGAGGGAGAGTGTGACAGTGACAATGCCCTTCAGGAAGGTCCTTAACCTGGCCCGCTCAGGCAGTACTAACTCGCTAATGTGCACTGTATGAAAAATGTAAGTGGCTTAAATTGCATTAGATTAAGGCAGCCGTGAAGCGAATAACTGACAGAATAAAACAATCAGTCTCAATG
Organism: Monocentris japonica; assembly: GCA_900323365.1. Lineage (NCBI taxonomy): Eukaryota > Metazoa > Chordata > Actinopteri > Trachichthyiformes > Monocentridae > Monocentris > Monocentris japonica. The sequence continues at coordinate 12,615 of OOFE01003754.1, forward strand.
GGAGTAGCGCTGGCCGGGGAAAACCACATGGCATGCCACTGAATCGTCGTCCCCATGCCTGCTGCTGCCAGCCTCACACCACCGACAGCCGCTTGGACACGTGCCACAGCCAGGTGTAGGAGGCTTTATGCTTGTTAACTTGTCCTCTGTGTGAATATTGAGTTAAATTACAATCCCATAGCCTCAAATGTGGTTTGGTGACTTTGTTTTATATTTATCTACCTCTCCGGCAATTTATATCACAGTGGCACCATGTGGCTGCGACACACCTGAAAATGGATCAAAGTGCTGCATTGCATTTTTTTTTCCGCCCAGCTTTTATTTTTCTGCAATGCCAAGTAGAACTGCACACGGTATATATGCCATCTAACAAAACAAAATATAGCCAACTCAGTTTTGTTTGTCCCCTGCTGTGTCCCTTGATCCCAAACACACTGAATCTTACTGCAGGCTATCTCAAGGACCCTTAAGGGTAAGCATACATTTGTCCAACCCCCCAACATACACATATACACACACACACACACACACACAACCCTCATCCACTTGAATAACCATTTCCAAAAATGGACTGGAGTTTGTCTTGGTGACACAAAAACTTATTTATAGCACATGCTGACACCTATAGAACAAGACAAAACAGCCTCACATACAGTGTACATTCTTCGTACTTTCATGAAAGCTGCAGCTGTAAAGCAGATCTGGTGTTCATCCGTGGATCGGATTATTGCACCATGAGGTGGTTTGACTGAATAAGATAAAATGCATGAAATGATGTAGACGCATTGCAGAGCATGGACAGAAGTCCTGAGGCTGCACATGCTGTACTGTGCCACGGTGGATGCACGCATTTTCAGTTGTGAAAGTTTGAGCAAATAATTAAAAAATGATATGATGTCAATAAACTGCATGTTTAGTTCTAAATATTTAAAACAAACTTGAAATATGTTCAACTCTAAATGTTTGTAGTTTTATACATATATAGTTTTATATATTTAAAGGGGCATTAAGTAATCAATGACTTCTATCCACTCTTATCAGCGACCAAGGAATACAACAGCATCGAGGGTCTCTGGCACAACTTGCAGTGACCTGCAATTGGCATAAATAATAAAGTTACAATTTCAGAATAGACTCAAGAAAGTGACCTAATCAATTTGTCATTTGCTTTTTATTGGATTTGGAATGAGCCTTTGTGGCTGAAATGTCTTGCGAAGCCAGGCACTTGCTCTTAGTAACTTCCTCCACTGAGCAGTTGAAAATGCAAGAAGGTGGAGAGTTTTTGTTCCAAAACAGAGAAAACAGGCCAGAAAGTGAGTTTCTGAAAGCCAGAAATTTCAGCACTTGGCAAAGTCATAGTTCAGTCATTGGTATAAATCAATAACATTATAAACCACAGAGATATTGGTCATATAGGGTCATTTTGTACTATGGGGCAGTAAAAACTTACTTATTGTACTTATTGCACCTTTAAAACACAAGAAGGATTACAAACATTAGGCATACAGAACAAAGATAAAGATATAGAGAATAAAGTCAGTTGTACAGAGAGTGAATTCTGATTACAGTAAGTCAGAGTGGAAGGAGAAATGTAGGCGCAGGGCATGAGAGAGTGCAGGGAGAGAATAGGGAAGGTTCGGCTAAGTAGGCCACATTTGGATGCTCCCATTCACCTTGGGGCTCTGTGAGATTCAGCGCATGCCAGTAAAACTGCGCAATAGAAGTCCCCAGGCCTGACAAAGATACCCTATCTAGAGAATAAGGAATGAAGCTCTGCCATCATCACTCTTATGCAACATATAAATAGTGATATATAACAGAATAAAGAGTGATACACTGAAAGAAATGTATATACCGTGCAAGTAAGCACTGAGTCCTATTTCTGAATGAACTTTTGAGTCGTGCATCGAGGAATGAATGTGGGACGATACTGCAATTACTAGAATCATGTTCTGGTTGAAACACTACTGCCCAGGTTGTTATTATCCTGCGTTACTTTACTGATAAAATTCTCTCAATATATTATTACAGAGTGAACATAATTGAATGCAATGACTCAGTGTTAAGAGAAAAAGTGTTTTATGAAAAATGATCATTTCAATGGAAATTTGAACAGCGCCGCTATTCTACTAAAGTTTAAAGGCCACAGTTTGAAGTCATAGACTACAATGTATACTTAGCAAATTACTCAATTGACAGAATACAATGGGACAGAATTGGTTATTATCATTCATTTATTTCCAAGTGGAACGGCTTTGGCTTGCTCCATTGGCCAGTCCCCCTTGATGTTCTGAAGGTTGAAATGATCCTTTCCTAACAACTGCTTCATAATGATCTAAAAGGCTAGAGTAATTCTATATTGGCTCCTCTGGTCTGAGACACGTGACAAATATGGGCACAGGGTTTGTGTGTCCAGGACAGTTCATTAAATTGAATTGTTGATGTGAACAATATGCTGCTCTGAATGATAACAACACTCCTTCGGTAGAGGAAATTCATTTGCTCTACAGTGTGACTCAGAATTGTTGTTGCTATTTGCAATCTCATGACTGTACAAAAGGCCACTTTTTGGGCCAATGTACATGACCAAGACCTCCGGCAACAAGCAACAGAGTGAAAAAAACAGGTCAAAAATCAATCCAAATGTTTCCTGGCAACGACATATTCCTACATGATTAAAACAACAGCACTGAGTCAACTCAAGGGGCACTGCTGCCTCAGAGTTGCCCCAGAGGTTGCCTATCAGAGTAGCCCTGTGTATAACTACCCTTACAGCATGTGTAAAAACACTTCATTTCATGTCACTTCAGCATCGCCACAAGCTGTGCACATCTCTCAGCACTCATCTAATTATGGAGGTCAGTCAGCACTGCAGAAGGAAGAGGACATCTTGAGAAATGTGCATTCATGTCATGAGTGGGGTTCAGATCATTTGCAAAGCCATCAACTGGATGTCCTTTCATGCCCGAAGTCTCTGCTGTCCTATCACTCCTACACGCTAGGGATCTTAATGATGGCTCTCTTATTTGCAGTTATTTCAGGAAATTCAATGACTTACTTGCCAGGGTCATGAGCAAAATGAACAAGACAAGCATCTTTGAAGATTATGATAATGGAAACTGAGGGCGAAATTGGAATTGTTTTAAAATTCACCCGCACGTTCCACATCTTATTATCCTTCCGCTTGGCAGCCACCCATTTTCTAAGGCGTGATACAAATACACATTAGGCACATTCACTGGCATTGCCATGTAGCAGAGAATTTTATGGTCCGTAAAGCTTGGCATTTCAACAAGAGCGAAATAAACACTCTTTATGGCAAAAACTAGGACAAGAATCAGAGAAGTACGGAGAACACGGATGTTAGTCCATCCACCAAATGGTCCTCAGGATTTGCTCAGCACAGCAGATGGAATTCGCAGTCCTACAGCATATAATGTGTTCTGAATTTTGACACTAAATATTGCAGACGCCTGCATTCAGATGAAAATTGATACCTTCAGTTCTTGGAGGGAGAAAAACTACTCAGCGCTTGATACACCCCCGAACTAAGGGCCAGATGGTGCAGACTAAAACATACTTTAAGAGGGAGGATGTTGTTTCAAAAGGCAAACTCATGCAAATCAGGTCCACAGTGAAGCTGTTGACTCATGCAATTTCACAGTGTTTACCAATAACAAATTGGAATGGAGCATTAATAGTGCTTCCTGAGCAAAAACCTGGATACGGCTAAATGTTCAGAGGAATGTGATATTACAGCCAGCCTCAGAACTGAAATGTTACATGAGCAAATTATGAAAGGTTTAATAAGTGCCCTGCACAGAATGGCTGTCATGAAAGGACACGCTGACCTCAAAAAATAGGCGCACATTAAGGAAATGTTGCTTATGGCGCTTGATCTCCTGGAACTAAACATCATGTATTGACTGAAAGATATGCAATTACATTGGCTAGGCAGGCTCTGTCGCCACATGCTCAAATCTAGTGTAGTGCCCATTCCGCCTCGCTGCAGGATTATTCATCTCATTCAGAACATGCCAGTACTTCGGCTAGTTCCAACCACTCATTACCGGTTTGTCTACTTTTAAACATAGACTTTCATTTGCTAGAAGTAGCATTTGCTAGATGGTGATTTCCTTGCAAGTGTATATATTAACAAGAAGCTCCTCTTGCAGCAGGTTTGACTGCATTACTTTAATACACAGTGTAATACAGTGTTAGTTCTACCTTCCCACAAGTATTAGGAAGGACTGCTCCCCCTTCTGTTTGCCGTGGTGGACATCTGGAGTGCGGTAGTAGCTAGAGGAGTTTGGAAGGACACAGCAGACTGCAGGGAAAGCCGGGTAGGTGTATGTGGAGGCGTGAGGCAACCAGGTGCTGTGAAGTGTGAGACTCTGCCCTCCCAGCTGATGATCAAAGACAAGCATAACTGCCACTGATGACGATGGCTGCTGGCCAGTCCAAATCTGCAATGTGGACCATGATGAGACTTGTCAGCGGAGATGAGCCTGATCAAGGCGATGCCAGCTTAGGAAAAGTAGAATACGGCGCCACGTACAACACAGTAGATCCCTAGAGAAATAAACCTTTCTCATCAATTATCTTGAAAGTCCTTTGTCTGCTTTGACTAACCTGTATTCCCTCATTTTGTCCATAATGACCACTCCTCTGTACCACGTTTTAAAGAGGGTTTTCTGGCTGGGGATTACTCAGAACATTCCAGTAGAATTAGAGAGAAGATATGTCCCTCAGCCAGCCAGGCAAGATAATACTGATGATGTCTTGTGGGATCCTCCACTAGAAGGACTCCTGATCTAGATCCAGGGGGATCCACTGTGACTTCTGGCACCACTCTGACACACTGGAGCTCACGATAACCACTGCTAATAATTCTCCTCTAATAGAATTGAACTCTTGATAAAAAACCTTTTCCATAGGACAATTATCTTTCATGTCAAGATATTTGAGCAAGGGTCTTGGGTACTGCCATTTCCCAAATGGCAGTTACTGAGACTGCTTTGTTGGAGAAATGTTGGGATGGAAGGATGAATGAATGGCATGAATGGAAGGAAGATACTGTCACATAATGCTCGACTTTGAAAAGCCTAGTGGATCACATAAGGACTATTCATCAAGTCTGTGCATGTGTGCATGTCTGCGGATACAATTGCCTTCTGTACAGCAAATATCTGTAGTCATTCAATGCTTTCACATAGACGTCATATCACATCAGCCCATAAGCAATGTAGGTGAATGCTTACGGAAAGTGCTGTACAGTGTATGTTTGACGCATTAGAAGACCATTAGTAACGTCAGCATGTCATGCAATATTCATTTGACATAAAGACAGAGACATATTGACGGCAGTGCTGTATATTCTCTATGTAGCTTCTGCTATGTGGTTACAATGCACCATGTCTTACAGCTACGCTTGCGTGTCTTCCATTGTCACGGAGGACACTCGCTATAGTAAAAGCGCTTGTGAAATCAATGCATTCAGGGGCACCACCTGAGCTGCCTGGAGCCCCACTAAAAGCCTCTCCGTCTCGTCTGGAGACAGAGCTGGCATCCCTGGAGACTTGACTTACAGCAGAAAGAGGGAAACCCCTCCGTACTGTAACTTTGGAAGCTTCGGTGTACATTGTCATCCACGGCAGGGAAATCAATGTGACTGCAATAGCAGCTGCCCTGTCTTTTCTCCTTTTGTTTTTATTTTTTACTTGTACTGTTTTGTGGCCCTAGTTAACTCCCTATTTCAGAGGGCTCTACGCCGTCGCTCTACAGCCTTATTGGGTGAGCTGGCGGCATGACAGTGCGAGCTGAATGTCACGCTCTCCTTGGGCCGATCAATCCACGCGATCAGATATCAGACACCTGAGGGACAGCTCAAACTACAGATCACTCACACACACAGACACTTGCATACACACACACAAACCCAAGCGCACACACACACGCACCATCACACACCACACACACAAAATACAATCAACACAAACATGCAAACACACACTAAGCCAAGGCTGGGCCAAGGACTGAAGCTTGTCTGCAGACAGACGTGCTGAGCCAAAAGCTTTTCTCTCCAAACACTTTGTCTTTCTCCTATTTCAGCCATATTATTATCGGCGTGTCAGCTTGATGAGATGACTCCCATGCTGATAAGACCCTCTGTTCAATACAATAGCTGCGCTTGTCACGTGCTCACTGACTGAAAATTGTGTACCTTGTTCAAGGTCACAGACAGTGGTTTTCCCCATGGGAAGAGGGAGGCGCCCCCCCCCCACCCCCACCGTTAGCATGTCTACATCTTTGGTCGATTTCTAATTGTCTCTGCAAGAGATTTTGAGCTGTAGGGGGAAAAAGGCTCAGACAACAACAACTGTTCTGTATTTGGCTGTATTAGTCATTCAAAAAACAATCAGCGATGGTAAACACGCAGTTTGCCCTCCCTGGGAGTCCTGGGTATTGTTGATGACAATCACTCTGTTAGCAGATCATCCACTTCTAACCTGGAGGGACAACGACGAATCCCTTATGTAAACCTGTAAAGGAATGTTGTTTACATAGTGAGGATGAACCATATACATTGTTCCAGTCACTCACAAGGCTCTAGGATGTTGTATACCGTGGAGAATGAATCCGGGGTGCATCTATATAACATTACTGTCAACAGTAATGTCCCTTGCTCCTATCCATCACTGCTTGGCTTCGAGATAGTTGGTAGTTTTCTTTTTCTCCCTCCTCAGCTCAATCAATATGGTCAGCAATAATGCATGAGTGGAGCATGCCTCGCTATCTCTCCTCTTCTATGGCTCTCCTCTACAGTGTTCCCTTCTCTCTCATCCTCTCAGTACAATGTGTGGCTGTCTTTTCAACCCCGACCACCTCATTATCCCACTCACCCAATTTTTTTCATTCTCATTTGCTCTGCTCCCCAGCATGGCTAACAATACACTTCAGTGTTTCCATCCTGTTTTTCAATTTCCCAAACTCTTCTATCAGCAAAGTGCTTTCCCTGCACTCCCATGACTTCCCGTCTCCATTACAACAAATACTCCCATTATCCTCCCTCCATCTTTCTCTCTTTTTTGTGTTCTCTCTCTTTCTTTATTTCCCTCTTCCACCCACTCCTTTTTTGCTAATAATAAAAAGTAGAGGAGTCATTGGGACCGCAGACATTCTCTCCAGCATATCCCCGACCCCCTCTGCACAACACAGAGCCTAAGGTGGACAGGCATCAGTCTCCCACTGAGCTGCATTGCTAATCCGCCTGGGGAATCACATCAAATGGAATTGCCCCTATGTGTCATTGGTCTGAAAAAACAGGAGCACAACTAATAGTCCTTATCACTGCAGATGTACTTCCAGCAGCAGACTTGCTACCATTAAATGGCATAGCTGCCTGAGAGTACTGTTCTTCTGAGAGCGTCACGGCAATTCAGTGTGGATTATATATTTAAGGGGCTGTGGTGGACGAAAGCGCTGAAGCAAGACTGGATCTTAAACCAGATACGGGGGTTAATTTGTTTGGATTTTCAGGATAATTTGGTGGTCAGGCAAACATGGTTGAGTAACAAGAGCTTGGGAGACGCGGGCTACTAAATCATTCTCAATCCGAGCATGTCCACTTACTCTCGTCTCACTGCACCGCCAACATATTGAGCAGCCTTCTTCCTGGATACTGGAGTAATCCAATCAAAATGCAGCATGGGGATACCATTATGTGCTCATTTGTAGAGCTGCAAAGCATTCCCTTCAAGGAAATATGTAGGAATCAATAACTCAAAACCCTGCCCCGACTCAGCCCATCCCTTTAAAGTTAAAATTAGGTTTGGAGGAAATCAAATGGAACTTTTGTTTCTGAAGGGAAAAAGGGGTTCCTGTTTACCTTAAGTACAACAGCAGAGGGAATAAGAAGGTCATATTATTCAATCTGATTTTGGGATTTTGTTACCCAGCTAAATTGGAAAGAGAATGAAAAGGCATAAGATAGTCTTGGAGTTCCTGGGAGATGCAAAGTTTTTTGCTTTCTCTCTCTCTCCCTTACTGAAGGGAAATGGGCTTCGGAATCAGCTTTGGAGAGCCAAAGCTCTATGTGATCTAGCTCCGCCTTGGTGTCTGTGTCCCAAACATGAATGCAAAGAAAACAAAAAAAGATCAAACAGAAAAGAAAGGAGAGACATTCACCAAGCAGCAGCAGAGCATAATGTAGTGCCATTTCAAAAAAAAGCCAAGAATGTCCTGGCTGTATCCCCCTAAATTACTCTTTCAGGACATGGAAACGAAATTAAACCTACAAACCTTTTTTACAAGACCACGTCTTCTTGCCATCTGGCTCAATCTCTGTTGCACCTTTATGCTGTTGGCTGAACACAAGCGAGTGCTGTGGTATTGATCAAGTCGTATAGTCATTTTATTATCTCTTTTCTCATCCAAAGGCAGCTTTCTGTTTTGATAGCGCCACTGTCGTAAAAAACCATAAATTCTAAAGCCCATTGGCTGTGAGGGGGCGGATAAATGGATGTGAAATCAAGCCATGAAAAGCCAACATGGCATGGTGGGGAATTTTATCCTGAGCTCATTAGGAAAAGCATGCTTCCTCATTCCTGGAATACCCTAATATTTTTTTTTTCCTCTCTGTTTCCCACATTTTCATGAATGAATGCCATTTAATTGGAAATGTTTGTGGAGGCTATTTTTCAGTAGATAGTCTTTGGCACACTAACCATGGGAGAAATCAAGACTGGCTTCAGCTTGCCCAACTAACACTGGGCCATAGAGGAGGTGAGGAAGAGGGTCCTGAAGCCTCTCCATGCTTTGTGACAATAGGGCGGCTGTGTGGCAGGGAGACCAGAGCAAATAGGGCTGTGTGAAGTCACAGAGCTGCCCTGATCAAAGGCATCTCTCTCAGCTTGCTGTCACAGCGTCCAGTGTCCTCTGTGTTGCCTGGCTGACTGACAGGCAGGGACAGAGGACTAATGTGAATGGAGATGGACACAAGCAGCTATCACCGAGCCCCCACTGAAAAATCTGAAGACACGGCATGCAAGACAACATTAGACATAATCGGCTGCCTAACTGTGTCAGTGTGGGTTTTTGTGTGTGTGTGTGTTGCCTTTAAGATCCACTGTTGCCTTTTAAGTTCTGAGAAAAAGAGATGGTCCAGCGGGGAACAGTGCTTGTTGTTTTCTTTGAAAGTGGCTCCTCACTTGCTCGCTCACCTCTATTCCTCCCCCCCACCATGTTTGAAGGAAAAGCTGCACACATGAAAAAAGACCCTGAGGTATGTTCTTCCAACAGGTATGCGAATAAGGAATGGAATTTCTCTCTTAGCTTTCTTTCCTTATGGATCTTCCTCGCCTGAGGGGACTGGTACGCTATGCCTATGTTACATTAGTGCACATGGGTTAGTATCTGTTTGTGGATGTACATATGGAAGGGTGCATGTGCGTTTTTTGCAGGTGTTTGTGTGGCCCTAAGGTCTCAGTCTTACCGCCCCGCATCTTATCCCCTCCTTCCTTTCCACACATTATTTTGCCAGAGCTGTAGGCCGACTCCAATTAGGGAAGCTACACTGCTCCCCACTGTAGCTGGGTCCCTGTGTGCATTCCTTACCCTCTTTCCCACATGGTGGGATCACAGTGAGGTGACCCGTGACTGCTCATGATTGAGCCCTCTTTAGCTAACAGGTGCTATCATCTCCACAAACCTTTGCCGACGCCTCGCACTTATAGCCCCTGCAAAAGGTGTAAAAGATGAACAAATGTATGAATTATCTGACCACAAAGAGAGGCGCAGTGTGAAATCCAGGAATGAATGAACACTGAAAGTGGGCTTTTAGACTTTGGGATAAGAGCTGAAAAAAGGATTGATTTCTCGGTGGCGGAAGTGGTTTCCAGGATTTGTGTCTGCAAACCAGGGTGATTTCCAGCTCCGCTGGCCCCTCCTGAATCAGTCTGAAGACATGAAGTCGACAGAGCATTTTGATGAATGAAGTGGGCTGGCTTTTAAAAAACGTTGTCCTTGAATTAGGAAGGTTGTTGGACTGTTTGCTCCCAACAGGCTCCTTAAAAAGCCCAGAAATAACCCAGAACCCCTCTTCATTTATCAGGATGACACGTCTCTATTGGCTTATGATTTGGAGGGGGGGCTCAATAAATCTTACAAGATGGCTGGGCAGACTCGGGCGCTGTTACCTGGACATGGTTTAAGAGCTCCCTCTGTCTCTTGGAACCTCTT
>OOFE01003767.1:11406-26949 GCA_900323365.1 Monocentris japonica
TGGGGCAGGCGTGGCGTTTGCAGGGTTTTGGAGGTCATGTGAGCAGGTGATGTGAGGGTATGTGGCCGAGACTGAGACGATGCAATGATAACAGCGTCACCGCTGTTGGCTTTAGTATTATTGCTGCCTTTGAGGAGGCCAGAGGTGGGAGTGCAGATCCCTGTCTTTGACCCTGGGGGCACAAGGGGAGAGGCAGTGGGTGGAGGACGTGGTTTGGGTGAAGGTGAGCCAGGCAGAAGGTTAGCCTTAGCCGTGACCAGTCCGGCAGGTCTCTGAGTGTTCAACACCGAGTGTCTGTGAGCCTGTGCCATGCCTTTCATAGCCCCCAACCCATCCACCCTCACTGAGGGCAGAGGGGAGGAGGAGACAGAGGGAGACCGAGAGAGGGAGGAAGACGAAGAGGTAGAAACGTAGTGAGGTGCATTGGAGCTGGGAGTGCTGATGGAGGTTTTTTTGTGCTGCTGGAGGAGTGGCAAGGTGTGGAGGGAAGAGGGGTTGGTGGCTGCCTTGGGCCCCTCTGGGGATGGGGGGCTGTCCCCATGGGCCAGGCCTTTGGCTGCATTGCTGAGGATGGCCAGGGCCTGGGAGATGGAGTCTAGGGAGGGAGCTGCCAGATCCTCATCAAGGGAGTCGAGACAAATGGGCTCAGACGGTGACTGGGGCAGTCGCTTGGCAACCTGGGAAGCGGGGGAAGGCGTGGCACCTGCTGAGGGCGTGGATCTCTGAACCCAGCCAGCCTCCTGAGATTACAGAATACACAAAGATAACAGTTACAGGAACAAGTTAATAACAACATTACAGGGCTTCGCTGACTACTCAATTCCGAGGTCTGTTACTTCTAATGACAGCTGTTTCACATTTCATCATATTCTTCTGCAGTCAAGAAGTCAATATCGCAGACTACAAGACTGTTCAAATCTTGCCCGACGAGCAGCACAGACGAATTGATTGGTCTGCTTGCCATCCCATCAGGAAGCTGTTCACGCCACCCGACGGGACAAAGATGGGGACACGTGTAGGGATCACACACTACCCAATTCTGTCATTCAAAAACATTTTTCCATTAGTCCAAAACAGTTCACTGTGAATGCAATTACAAGGTGGGTGTACTATCATTTCTTTCTCCATGGTACAGAAGCTACAATTGTGTAGAAGAATTTAGCTTTCAGGTGTATTTTCTTGTATCCTTGTTGATTGAGGTAATGTGATGGAATGTGAAAGTCTCATGCGTGTCCAGGTTCAGAAGTTCATAACTGACACCATGCACTGAATAAGTGCCTTGTGTACATAGGTCATAGGCCTACAAGGGAGGCCTCTCCAGTGGGACAGGTATCGGTCCCATGATATCTCAGACAGCCGTGCACCCTTGAGACTTTCCCACTCTTTGTTTACAACTAACGAATAGAATAACCTTGTAGATGTTTTGAAACTACCCCCCTTGTCCTCCCAGCTTTATAATCTTTGTCCAGATGCCTTCCTGGCAGAGCTCTGCATACCCTACCCTGTGTGTACATCTCTCCTGAGCGCTCAGCTTTTGCTAATAAATATACTCAAGTAGTTCATGACTCAAAGACTCTTTGTCAACCTCTGAATTTGTTCAACAAAATGTATTCTGAAGTGACATTATTACAGGGATAACATTGATTTTTGTATGAGACTTCTTTCCCTTAATTTGTAATTGAATACTCCTCCAACTGAAATTGTATAGCAACTTCTAAAGAGTTGAGCAAGTGGAGTTGGGAATCTTATGAATGTTAACTATCTATGTGAGTGGGCGTTGTTGTTGAATTAAATTTATTTCGCGGTTTATTATCTTTTTTTCGTCCTTGAGCTTAACTCCCATTGGCTGTTGTCACGGTCACTCTCAGATTTCAGTCTTGGTGAGTCTTGTACCGCTACTGGAGCCCGACAAAATTAAGTATCTTTGAAAAACACGTCACGCCAAACGGCCAGACCTGGCAGTCTCCATCCCGGTCACATTACAGGATAATCTGTACAGACTGCCCCCCCTCTCCAGACCCGACTAGCTCAGATTCCAGTCTGGCTTAGACCCGCCGTTAAAAATCGTCTGGTGTGATCTAGACTTAAAGTGGGGCAAGCCAGTCGTTATTGCAAATGTTATTGCATTATGTAATAATGGAAAATGTCTAACCTTGGGTTTGGCCTTGGGAGTGGGGACCATCTTTTTCTTTGCCCTGGAATGGAAAGACAACAACATAACTATGAGTGAGAACAGGCTAGACAAGTCAGACATGAAGAAATTAGATAAGTAACTCACGTGTTGCCTGTGAGGTGACCATGAACCATGATGCTCTCTTTGAACAGCATCCTGGAGACAAAAATAAACATCGCCAAGTACAAAAAATGTAAAGGATTTTGTTTTGGTGGCACTGGTGCAGATATATTGACAACTTACAGTTTTACAGTGCAAATTGACATACATGGTACAAGGACAACAGGAGCTGCAAACCAGGTACAGCTGCTGTAAAGCAGTTTATAACAAACAAATAACAAATACAGCAACAGCTATGAAAGAACATACACTCAGGCAGTAAGAAAACACACACACACACACACCTGGCCTGCATCCAACCCTTGGGCCAGAGTGGTTTGACTTCAGTCTCCATGAAGGCCTTGAGATAGTCCTCCAGAGACAGTGAGTTCTGGCCCTCCAACTCATAGCAGCCCAGCTTCACTCGCACTAGGTTACACAGTAACGACCTGAAAAAGCGCACGCGCACACACACACACAAAGACAAACTGCTTATCGTAGTTTGAAATGCAGGTCATTATATAATAGCAGCAAAGTCGCTTCTGGAGATTAAATGTACATTTCCCGTCACTTACAGCAAGTAGAAATACACACACACATTTCAGTGAACCATACCTGAGTTTATCATCCCAGACAAACTTCTTTCGAGGCCCCATCACCCTCTTGCCTGGTTTCTCCTCATCTTCCTCTTCTGAACCATTCTTCTCTCCCTCCCCAGACTGCTGCCTGTGAACACAAAGTAATGGTATAATATATATATATCAAAGCACCTTTATAAGGAGAAAATTATATGGATGAGAAGATGATAGGAAGCAAACAGGAGCAATGAAGTTGATGAGTTGTAAACTGTATTCAAGATAATCCACAGTTAGGTTGAGGAGTGTCCTTACTTTGCCACCTTAGCAATGCAGTCCATGTTGTATCTAGCAATCTGCTCTGGCATCACACTGCACACTGCCAGTTTCAACTTCAGCAGAGGCGTACGAAGACGGTCATCCTGTGAGACAGGGATAAGCACGGTCAAAAATCACAGACATATTTGCAGGCAAGCATACCCTCACATATGCACACTAAATATAGGTCTGGATAATGACTTAAAAAAGGCACAGAGCCAGCAGGCCCACCAGCTACAAAACAATGACTTGACATTCAGTTACATCTGAATGCACCTGCCTGCTCACAAGCCAACAATATTGTCTTTTCTTATTTAGAGCAGCGCTTGTTGCTAGTATAATGTTATCTAGCATTGGCAACAGCACAAAAAAGGGAGCACCGTTGCATTTTTGTCTCTCCTGTGCTGCACAACTGCTAACCACTCAGTTCTGTAGAGGAGTGTTTATAAGCATGTCAAATATCCCTCCAAAACTGAAATCTAATGAATGGAGTAGACTGCAGTAGGCAGTCTCATGCGAGGCGCTTGTTTTTACCGCTTGTGTTTGGCATCATGCTGTGAAATGTGCAACCAGCAACATTTTTTGCACTCCTGTGTGAGAGGGCTGTGAATCACACACACCTGTATGTTGAGGCTGAGCTTCTTAAGGCGTTTGAGCAGAGCCTCCTTATTGCAAGGCACAAAAGCCTCCAGGTGACAGTAGACCGCTGAGCGTACCGCTGTCGGCTGCTCCTGAACCTGCAACTCAATGCTGCCACAGGCAAACAGACAGAGACAGAAGGACGCTTACATGGCAATTTGTGATTTTAGAATAGTCTACAAAAAGGAAAATCGTAATGAGACTCACTCCAGTAGGATGTTGTTCATGTCCAATGTGAAGAACTTTTTCCTGCCCTCTTCGTCAAATTGACGGGATGCCTGTCAGAGGGGACAATAAGAAGATAAACTTGTATAATTTAATCATTCACTCATACAATTAACAAGTATAACAAGTAACAGGTATTTCTCTGAACTGAAGGACGAGAACAGATCACCAGACTCCACCATGTCTTATCTTGTGGATAATTTTCTTTCTTTACCTCCATTACCCATTTAACTCTCTCTATACCTTTCTTTCCTGCTCATCTTGCGCTTTTCTCTGCCCCCTCTTATTCTCACCCTCATCCACTTGTCCCTCAAGAGCATCACAGTTCCTGTTGCCACAGCAACATCTAATTCTCATTCCTTGTCACCACCCTGACACAATGTCTCTGTTAATCCTGTCCCCATTTCTGAAACAAGATGTCAGAATCTTGACACTGCTATCAAAGAGGGGGGAAAAACACTCATCAAACAAGTGCTTAATGAAATCTAACAGTACCCCCCTCATGCCAAATACTGTCAAGAATACTTTTTGTCATATTGCAATTGCATAACAAGAACATCATCTGGATCATGACTACTCTGGTCAGATTTCATTTACATCCCAGAATCATGATCCATGGGGATTGTGAAGCCCGTACCGCTCTTAGGTCTTCAATGCGCTTGGTAAGTGGGGCAGGAAGTCCGTTGGGCAGGGGAGGAGGGGAGAGTACATTCCCCTGTGACACCCTGCCACCACCTGGTTTGTGTCCCATTCCCATGGAGCCGTTCTCTGTCTGTACTGGGCTGGAGGACTGAGGAGAGTCCAGCATCCCAAAGTCCAAGTCACCCATCATGTCCTGCAGCATGTCGTTGTTATTGGCTGACCCCAGCAGCGACATCACGGCGGGGTCAGCGGTCAGATCAGCCATGCTGAAGTCATTGCTGCCAGTAGCCTTGGAGTGGGTGTTGAGGACAGCACTATTGGCGTTGGGCACTTTGGGGTTGGGCCGCGGCAGACCGGCGGCAGCAGGGTTCTTCTTGCGCATCTCCTCCTTCTCCCTGGTGAAGCGGCGCAGCATGTTGGCCAGATGGAGAGAATCCTTCATCAGCTTCTTCCTCTTCTTCTTCTCTGGCCGGTGAACATTCAGGGCTGAAACTCTGTCAGGACAAACGAGTGAGAGACATTTAGAGAGACTGAAAGTTGCAATTTGTATGATCTCTAGTGGAAGCATAGTGAAACAACAAGCCTAAGTTGAAACACTGAATAAAAAAATAAATGAAGCCCACCCTTGCTTTGGGACTCTATTCTTCCTGGGTTTCTTGTCTTCCATGTTGCCACCATCTTGCTTTTTTCGACGTTTCTTTATCACCCTTTCTTCACCATCTTTCATCTTCTGCACACAAAGACATAAGAAGGGGTCTATTAGTTTGGTGCATACATAGCTGTTTTTGGTACAGTCACAGTTTTAATACTTCAGAAACCAAATGTACTTGGACAATTTGTATAATGTGTATATATATGCTTTTCTTCATTGTGTGTTCATGCAAGTGTAGCGCAGCAAGAACCTACCTTGAGGTGGTTCTCCTCCATGCTGGCCTCCTCTCCCTCCGAGTCAGAGGCTGCTCTGAACTGCAGAGTGCCTGTGTTGATGTAGAAGCCTCCGTGTTTTGTGGTGAGAGAGGCCGGTACCAGCTCATCATACTGTGGGCAGGAGGAGAGAGTTACTGTTATTTTTGTTGCACTATTACTTGCTGCAACAATCTCTTGCTTCTACTTAGATAAAACACTGCAGAGAAAACAAGACTGTGACTTTGTGTAAATACTTGTCAAAGTGAAAAGAAAGTCAACAGTGATAAGAGGAACTGCACTGCAAACATACAAGTCAAGGCTGTGCTTGATCCCCATTGACTACCCTTCCTTCTCAAGACAGATGGAAGAACATCAGAGGTTTCAATACCCAAACCCAAACAGTTTGATATAGGTAAGGACAGAGAATGCTAGGGATCAGGGAAATAAACTTCTTTCAAATTCTTTATAAAGGCGGGACTAATTATTCACTGATATGAAATGACGTCACTGGCGCTCATACTAACACATAAAGTTATGTGTCATAACTGACACATAAAGTGATGTTGGAATGGGACACGTGTGCACTAGCAAAAGGGAACTCACAGCCTCTGAATTATCTATGAATGGGTCGGTCTCATCGTAGCCGTAGCCAATGTCAATGAGATCCTGCATCCTGTCCTTTTTTTTCTTCTTTGAAACGCCACCCTGCAATCAGAGGGAACAGGATCAAAGACCTTTTGAGATATTGGAGATTCTCTCTCAAACATCCATCCAGTTGCACATTCTTTTTCTAAATATAGTACAACTGTATATACTTCCGTAGACCGTAAAACTTACATATTTGTTCTCAAATTTCTTGGCTAGTTCTTCCACCTCTCGTCTCTCCCTCTCATCATCAGCAAAGGGGTCGTTAGGGTCCAGGGGAGGTGTCAGCCCTTTAGGGACAGCTGAACCTTTGGGCTTTACCTGGGATAAACAAGGAAATTTGGGAATCAAATGTAATAGGGACAGGGGCCTTAGAAAATTTACTTGGAGTGTCTTGCAATTTTGAAACTGCAGTGTGTCACAAATAGCTATCATTCCCATTAGTCTCTGCTAGGGTTTCTTCAACATACAGTTTTTCAGGACTGTGAAGAAGCACAATCCACAACTTGTATGGAATGTCATTACAACAATTTTTCACATTTCCTGTCTTAATTTACTTGTTCAGAGTTTGGGCCAGGATCGTATAATACAATTCTGAGCGTGACGATGAGATTTGCTCAATAACACACTTAAATATGATAACAGTATGACATCTCAGCCACACACAATGCAAGCAGCGCCTGGCCACTCCTGAAGTCATGCCAGGTTAGGCCCCTCCTGTTCAGATAATGGGTTCTTGTGCCTGTCTACACAGTCCTAACCTGAGTAAGAGTTGACTGGACCAGTTCGCTGTAGTTGAACTCGGCTGATCCTCGTTCACTTGGCTCGGTCAGAGAGAGGTTTAGGCGGACTGTGGGTTTTGTCTCCCCCGACTCCCCGTCACCGCCTTTCACGTTGCCAAACGGACCTCCGCAACCTCCTGACCCGACTGCTGCTGCACTTCCACCTCCATCTTTCCCAAAAGTGATATCGGCCTCATCTTCGCGACGGCGTTTCTTGGACTCCGAGTTCGGCGAGGTGTTGAAAGATGAGATGGTAACGAACGCTACTTTCCTCGGCTCTGCCATTTGATGCTGACGCTCTCCGTCCGGACACACAACGGGAGGGCGAGATTTCACTGAACCGCCGCTGGCTGGAAGGCTAAAATTGGAGATGGTCGACAACTACAGCTAGCTAGTTGCTTGGCTAGCTAGCTTCCTCAGAATAGGTGCTGCAGGCAACACAATGACTTTTATCGCCCCTCCGCCCGTATTAATCCATACAGTAGTGTCCCTGGCACCTCCCCGATCATCTACGAGGGACTCGAACAGTGGGAAATCGCAGTTTGGGATGTTTCCATTAAATTGTTGGTTAGCTACCGCAAGGAGGCATCCGTAGTAGCCATCTTGATAATTATTATCATTATTCAGTGACTGGGCGTGCGTATGAAAAGAAAGCGGAAGCAGAAAAGAAAGGGAGCAGTCTTTGTCCAATGGTAGAGCTAGAACGTCCCTCGGGACACGCCCCCCTGACAGACAAGCGCGAATGTGCAGAAGACGATTGTTCTACAGGCGGGATGTTTTGACTGGACATGGTAGGAGCTACAGAGCACACTTGACTTCATGGAAACACAGAAAACGCCTCTGTTGGAACTGCAGCATTTTAATGCATAATACACATCAAGCATCAATAAACAGTACATTTTGATCTCAGAGTAACAGCGTGGACACAATCGTTTTTTATCGGCAAATACTACATTTAGAGGGCATACCACAATAACAACAGAATATTTTTAACAAAATAAATATGAAGTGTTTAAACACACAATTTATAATGCACATTATAAAATGTGAACTCTTAAAATAGAACTATACCCAGAAAACACTGGCACTTAGTGGTGAAGTTTTGCATGTGATTTTGATATGATAAGGGAGGCTTTTTGTTCAGTCTCAGTGCTAGAGTCCTTGAGTGAGAATCTTATTACTCATTACATTATCATATGAGTAATGACACCTTCACAGGGAGACCCTGTTGTCCTTGGCCCACTTCTTCAGAGTCCTGATGATGTATTCTACCTGAGGCCTCTCTGTGTCCCTCAACAAAGGCAGCACTTTCTTTAACATCTCCCTTAAAAGCAAAGGCACAGAGAAATGTGTCACATTTTCAGCAAAGCAATAGCAAAATTAAATAAGAACTTATGTCACAGAAAGAAGAGTAGTATTATGCAAGTTATGGGTGTAGGTAATGCATGTACAGCCTACCTGGATTCTTGCCCAGCTAAAATGAGTTGAAACACACCCACGCAGGCACCTCTTTTGCCTTCCCAGTACTCTGGGTTTGGATCCAGTCTTTCCAGGGCATCAAAAGCTTTTGCTGCATAGTAAAACTGCCCCATCTGGGTACAGAGGGAGAAATGTGAAATAACTCACATTCATAAACCTGTCTTCCTCAATATGAACTGTTAAGGAACCATGTATATCTATTATACTGCTATTACTGCTACACCAGTAATACCATAGAAATGTCTTTGTGTGCCACCCCCTGGATTAAAGGATGGCCCCAGTGAATTTCAGTATTTAAATATTATTTTCCTATGTCTGTTTCTAAACTACCCTCCATCCTGCTACGTTACTGGTGTACATTCTAAGCACGATGGAAAAGGTGATGGACACAGAAAATATGCTTTTAATCCAGTGAGTCTCCTCATTAGTATCAATGGAGCAGTTAGTTCCAGGTTATACAATTTAAGGGTACAACAAATTAGAGTCATGGTTTCTAGCAGGACACAGGAATACCATATGCGCTAAAATTCAGTAGTACTATAAAAAAATAATGTTCTTTCGAAAGGAATATGGTCTGCCGGTATTTATAACAGCATACAGTGAAGAGGAATGTGAACTTGTTAGAGCCCTTGTGCACACATAGCACAAAGGTCAAGCAGTTGCATAACCAGGATCCCTTGAACCTTGCATCTTTATCCCAAAATAAAGAATCCATATGTACCTTATAGCAGTCATTGGCTATGAGCTGCAGGAGGCTGAAGGACTCAGCTGAGGTCTCCATCTTCAGGTAGAGCTCCCAGGCCAGGTGAGCCTTCCTGTTCATGATATCTAAAGGTGACATACAGTTTGCAATGTAGTTATCTAATGCAGTGCTGCCACATGTTTCAGAAATATAAAGTTACTAACGTACAGCAGCGTGCCAGCCAACTGAGGTACACATAGTCACTCTTGACCTTGTCATTCTGAATCAGCAGGAAGGCCTAGAAAAACAGCGGAGGAACACCAAGCAATATAAATTCAAGGGTATATACACATCAAATCCTCATGTTCTGTGATCATTGAAGGTAATGTCAGCGGTAATACCTCCTCTGCCTCCCTGTAGTTGCCAACAGCAGCTTTGGCTTGAGCATAGTTGAAGTTGAAGGTGTCATCAGTGAAGAAGTAGCTCTGAATGAAAGTAAGAGAAATTTGAGAATCTGTTAATGAATAATGAACTTAACATAGGCTATACAGAGAGTTACTTTAAACATTATATTCATCTTACCTTGATAGAGTTGAGGTAGAGGAGCACATCCTTAAACTGCCGTAGCAGGAAAAAAGAAGAGGCCAAGCACTGTCTTCCAGGAATGGTGTCTAGGTCACAGCAGGTAAAAAGTGGTTATGGTTTCCTACCTACCTTTGGTTTTGCAGTCTTAGTGTAGTGTGTTGTACAGTACATGAGTGAATGTGTACATCTATCCCAAGAAGAAAGAGGGTGGAGTGTATACTCACTGCATTCACTGGCTGAGCCACCAACCAACTGGAAAAGTTGCTGAGCTGTTTTCAAGTGATCCCCCTGCAATGATAAATAGCAGGTTGTGACACCAGCTCTCAATGAAATAAAGATGTTGTTATATGAATTATGTGTTTAAATATTTAGAGCACAGTGGGGTATAGGACTCCATACCATGCCATTTCCAATATTCTACATTCAAATTCTTGCTACAGAGGAAGATTTTGCTCTAGACCAGGCTGAGAAGTATTGGCTATGGGACAGAAAAAAAGCCACACCAGCAAAAATTCAAGATTCACAAACTCACCGAGCCAATCTCTTGTCCCAGCACTGCATTCACCACAGCCTTCAAAATATATTCCTGAAAGAATCAAAAGCAGAAAGACACTTACAACTGTCCATTGAGCTAATGGCTAAGACTGCACTAAGTCCAGTGTGGAAAATGGGAAGACAGAGGGAAGGGAGATGGAGCGAAAGATCTGCTGCACACACAAACACACAGGAAGAAAGAGTGAGAGAATGGGGAGGTTAAAACATAAATGCCTACTGCACTGCACACAGTGAAAACTAAAATAAAGGAAAAGGAGAGGAGAAAAAGGAAAAAGAAAGAATATGAAAACTGGAGGCAATTAAAGGTGACACAATAACATACTTGTGGTGTGGTGAGTTCTAAGTCCTTGATCAGGGCGTAGGACTCCTGGAACTCCTCTGAGAAATCAAAGACATGAACAGCAGAGTATTAGCATTTAGTGCATACACAGTACATATCATGAAAGAATATATCTGAATGAAATCATTTTATCATCAGCCATGTTGAGAAATCAAAATTGATGACTTAAAGTAATGATAATTTCACTTAGTTACAAAATAGATAAATAGCTAAAAAAAAAAAAAAAAAGAAAAGTAATTGTGACACCAAAAGCCAAATTCCACCCAAATGATGGTATAATAGTGCGGTCTCACCTTGCCTGAGATAGTAGATCACTAGGTTGAGCCGAGCTTCAGGTATAACATCTATCAGGGCAGGAAGCACTTGTAAAGCTCCCTCCCCACCACGAAACACTGCCTGAAAGAAAGACATTTACCCACAGCAGCATCAGTCTTCACGTTTTAATATTTCCATTTGCCCACTTCATCATATTGTGAAAAACATAGGCATGTCATGTTTACAATACTACTGCCTTCAAATAGTCTTCAATAGTAAGCTACAATAATTTAAGATCATGATCTTACATAAGCCCATACTTTAACATACGCACACACATGGGTGTGTGTTATTGATACAGTCAGGATTCTTGTCTCACAAACTTAAATCTAACTAAACACCTTTCCTGGCAAAAACATCTACTATATACTAAATCACCTAAAACTATTTGAACCAGCTGTGTAGTGCTGGTCAGCTTTTCAGCAGAACAGTATTCAGAAAAGCAATGCTGACTGACTAGATCCTACAAGCCAATGCATTGTTAATGCCTCTCACCAGGTTGTGTCGAATTAACTCCTTTGCAAATTCAAAGGAGGTGGAGGAGATGTCTATCAAGTTCTTCAGCTCAGCCTAAGAGGAGGACAAGTAAAAAAAACAGGAGGGACAAAAATAGCAAGGAGAGCTTAAAAACATCTTCACATTCACACTGTATAACACAAATGTATATGTCAGAGAAGCCATCTAATACATTTGTCCAACAAATTCATTCATCAGTAATGGGGCACCACACTTGAAAACTGTTATTACTGCAAGCATAAATGTGTAATTTTATCAACATAATTTCACCCAATTGCGACACAAAACAACAATAATAATAGGGCAAAGCTGAAAATTAGAATTTTTATCACGATAATGTATCTAAATAGAAACAGTATTTGTGTTACAACCTGCACTAGAACCAAACTAAAATTACCTCCTCACACTATTTCTACAATTTAAACAAGCACATCATTTGTGATAAGCTGCGACCTATTTGGCTCAATGAATGTATGTATGTATATAGTAGACTTGGATTTGAAGTAGAGATTAGTAAATATATTTTAATGTTTCCTGTTTAGCTGTCCCAGCTTTACACTTTGTCCAGAAAAAAGTTACACAGAATGTAATTAGTGGGCTCCACACAGTTGAAGGAATATAATCTTGTATCAGTGAAATAAGTTGAAAAAAGAGCCAATCTTCTAACAGCACTTTAGGTCCTTGCAAGACAGTAAATGTTTTATGAAACATTCAGTGTAAAGCCCTTATAAATGATTATACTGTGATATCAGCAACAACTGTTCTTGCAATAACACTTGAAAGCAAATGATGTCAGAATATTAATCTTTGGGCAAGCATGGAATCAAAGAAGATAAATAAATCAGATAATTAGCCACATGATTTTTAAACATAAAGCAGACAATAGTTGCCCCCAAATTAAGTCCAGTGAGCTGTCACAGTTCTCAATTTGGGACCTAAATGAAATCGCCAACGGAGAAATTCTCCATTGAGTTAAATGAGTCATCACATATCTTAATGTGATTTTGGGACGACTAAAAAATAAAACAATGGAAAAACAGCCAATCGGGAAAGGGGGAGAGGCTTAAATGACAAAATGACATCGCCAGTTGATAGGACACTCTTGTCTGGAGTCTGACGAGCCATCACATATCGCTATGTGGCTTTGGGGATTGCTCTCCTGAGTCCGATAAGCTACCACTCCTGTAAATGTGACTTTGAGATCATTATATATACTGTAGATGATCACACATCTTAATGCGACTTCAGGATTCGGCTAATCAGGGAAAGGGGGAGGGCCTTAATGACAAAACCAAGTGATAGGAAACTCTCTCCCTGATAAGCCATCACTCATGCCAATGCGAGTTTGGGATCAAAAGATATAGATGATAAAAACCAGCACAAAATAAGGGAACCCCAGCATGAACTTGTAAGTCTGACCTCAGCTTCCTTTCCATTGAAGAGCCTGAAGAGATTGCAGGCCTTGAGGTTGAGGGCAATGGTAGAATCTGGGACGCTCTGCAAATAGACAGCCAACACCTGCTGGGAGACTTCGTAGTAGTCCATTTTGTAGTAGCAAATAGCCACATACACATTCAACGCCAGGTAGTTTCTAAAGAAGACACAACAAAGATTAATAGATTAGATCAGTTATTTTTATTATTATTATTTATAATCCCAGCTAAAATCAATCAAAGGCCAGTCTTGAGGTATTCTTTCTACTATGTGTCTAATGTAATACACAATGTATTTATCTGTTATATGCTGTATATTGTCTTTGTCATCACATACTCACCTGTTCTGTAGCAGGATGTGCTGGTAGATGTCAATGGCCTCCTGGTAATGGGAGCGCATGTAGTGGATGGAGGCCAGACTCAGCTGATCTTCATTCACATCCTCCAGGTTCTGATGGAAACCCATCAGCTTCTTCTCATCACTGAACTTAAGACACAGGAAAAGAGAGGAAGAACACATTAATGGACATGAAAAAGGTCCAAGCAGGTCACTTTGGGTTATTTTACACAGATGTATCGGCAGTAAAGGCTGACCTTGTGTGCGAGGTGGAATAGCAGCCGATTCTGCAACTGGCTTTTAGGGGCTGAAAGAGATATGTGGTGTGTGACCACATGAGACCAAAAGGAGGAGCTACTCAATAACTATTGTGCTATTGTCTGTGAGTGGATTACTTATATTATGGGTGCATAGTAAACGGGTGGGACTAATGTGTCAGAGTGGATGTGAAGTACCCTTGAGTGCAGCCTCCTCAGCCTCCTTGTAAAGTCCCAAGAAAAAGAGGGTGCAGGCAAGATAGATCCAAACATCCAAACAGCATTCTGGTTTCACTGTCATGGCTTTGTACTCCTATAGAAAAAAATATTTTGGTACTAGTGCATGTGTATCCCAGTTATTAAAGCTGCATTGTTGCAAATACAAAAGCTGTATTCTATGTACAATAAGCTTTTATACTATATTTCAAACCTCCATTGCTCTCCTGTAGTCCCCAAGATGGAAAGCACAGTAGCTCAGCCATAGGTCTGCATCCGCTCCTCTCTCACCTACACTACGCTGAAACTGTTCAGCCAGACACAGAAAGATACTGTAAATAGTATAAACAAGCTACAGGGCTCCACTGGAATGACACTAACGTCAGTATCGTTCACCACATTGTGGCTCTACCTCCAACAGTGTTATGGCTCCCAGATAGTCCCTTTTGGTGAGATAATCTTCAACAACAGGAGACTTTTTCCCCTTGGTTTTATTTGCCGGGGCATCCTCGCCGACGGCTGGTTTTACCCTGGACAGAATCTGTGAAACGTCATTATAAAAAACAAAAATGCCATGTAACAGTTAAAGTTAGCCAAAGTTATGAAGATGACCACCAGGTGCTAAGAGGACTTCACTATTACGAATGTCAGGTTGACTTGGCTTGAATCGATTAAGTAAGCCATGTTCGTTTGTAAAGCTTCCCTTTCTGATAAGATATCGTTAATCACAACTAGGTTGGGAAATGTCCAGATTGCGTTAGTAGTTCAAAATAACGTAACGCTTCGTCAGTTAACCTGGCTTGGATAAAGTTAGCAGCAGAAACTACTTAGTCATCCATTTAGCTTACCATGGTGGATTCACGAAGACGAACCGTGCATAGATTAACAGAAATGTGTGCTTGCCTATTTCCAATCCATTGAATCACCAACAATCGTCTAACTTGAGATGGTTTTACAGTTTACATCGCCGTGCTCTGGTTGCCAGGCAACGGTGCCTCCTGCTAGTTAACTGCACCGGGAACAAGGGACCTCAAAAGGTTCCGCTGTGCCCCGGTATTGCGGCAGGTCGTTTTATCATTTTATCAAGTAAAACCAATACAAATGTTCAACAACTCGTTTTGACTAATGGTTGAGCATTTTATAAGAAATAGTTCTAGGAATAACAGACGCTTATCAGTTATCAAAATACTACTAGTAACTAATGCATAACTAGTATAACCGGATTAGACTAATGCCAATTAAAATAGTGACCAGTGAGTAATTACAAGTTAATACCTAAAATGTGTGGCTCAATCGATACAATTAAAAACCTGCATGTATTAACAGCGACTGGCAAAAAAAAAATATAAATCACTATTAACTAAAAAGAACATACGTTTAAGTTACTAGTAAAAAAAAAAAAAAGCCAAATTAGTCACTAGGACCTTATTCAAACTAGTATTCATTACAACTAGTAAAATTACGATAGCAACTATAGACTGTCAAATAGTGACTAAGTAGTACGACAGGCAAATTTTAACCCTCTATGGCACGGTGTTGCCCTCAGGCAACAAACTACCTTTTTGGACCTCACATCGCCCCTTTAATTGTTTTTAATAAAACAAATTTATATAATATCACCTGACGTGTGTTCAATGAAATGAGGGGCTGAAGTGGGTGTAGCCTTTTGTTTGGGGGTGGAGCAGTCCTTTCAGGAAGCAAAACCGCATGGGACACTGCGCCACCAATTGGTAAGATAAATATCACTCTTTAACATGTTTAAATAGAAATAACATATATGCATGTGCATAAGTATGTAAAGATTGTTTAAAGACTTGTTTAAAG
>OOFE01003767.1:27283-52302 GCA_900323365.1 Monocentris japonica
AAAAAAAAAAAAAAAAAAAAAAAAAAAAAGTGAAACTTTCTTTTCCCCACCCAAAATAAAAATTCATGCCATAGAGGGTTAAAGGTGGTGCTTTTTATGGAAATAACATTTTAACCAAAGCATCATGTGAACTTCTACCATTGATAGTAATTGATTACATCACAGGTAATGAAATCCCACCATTGATTTGTCTCTGAACTCTTGATTGCATAACTTCTCTACATGGGCCATTGACTAATGCTGCATAAACAAGCCAGATCAGTGTATTCCAAAAATTCAATACTTAAGTGCCTCAAAAAAAGAAATGCAGTGTCTAAGCTGACCTAGTTAATAGAGAATTAAGTCACAATAATTCACAAGTCAGTCTGTAAAAAACAGCCGTTTTATTATTGTCACGGTCAAGGTTTTAAGACCAATCAGCAGCGGCTCCACCCCAGTCGGAGGCCTGAGCAGTGGGGGCAGCGGACCAATCCTCAGTGGCAGGCTGGGTACTCCAGTCCTCTGCAACGCAAGGGAATCCAAATGAATACTCAACCAATGAGTGAGCAAGTTAAATTGTTTACAAGTGTGGATGGTTAATGACACCATGTGAGCCCACAACTAACCAAAGAACACTTTACCTGTAGCTGGCTTGGCAGGGGCAGCAGCTAAAAAGAGGAGATAAGAAAGTTATGGATTTGCTGAAGCCACTTAAAAGGCTAATCAACAATGCTGAATGAAAGTAGTGAAGGTAATTATAATGCTTGTTTTTTGTAATGGCTGAATAAGTGATAATCAAGTGCTTCGTCAAGGAAAACAAGTTCTTACATGCAGGGAACTGCTGGATGGGCACAGAGGGTACAGCCACACCCTCAGACCAATCAGCCACCTCAGGCTGGGTAAACTCGGCCGGTGGGGCGGTCCACTCTCCCTGGAACTCCTCCTTGCCAACAGCCTTCTCAGCTGCAGCCTGCTCTTCCTTCTCAATCTGCAATGAACAGACATGCATTAGCAAGTGTGGCATGCTTTGCACATGTCATTTCTAGACAGACATATTTGGACAGCCATTATACAAGCAGGAAGCTGCAATGCATTTAATTAGTGACAGTATTTTACCTCTTCAGGATCCCTGTAGAAGTAGAGATCAGGCATGACCTCCCAAGGGTGTTCCCTGGAGATTGTGCCCCTCATTCTTAGAACCTCCCTGGCCAGCATCCACCACATCAAACCCACAGAGTGGTGACCCTGGAACACAGATCAGTTACATCTCAGAGATGGATAACCATCTAGGATAGTATGTAAAACCCATAGCGACTGCCATTCTTGTACACCATGTCTGTTTAGTCCCACAAAGGTATAAAAATCTACAGGAACAATTTGGCTTTTGTTGCAAGACCTATACCCACTTCCCCCTGAGTAGAACAGGGAGAGGTAGAGAAAGGCCCAGCGTTTCTTTAGCACACATCCTACACCCAGCACTGCACAGACAGGACAGCGCCGGGCTCTAACAGTGTGCAATATTTAGGGGTTCTCAGAGACCTCCATTAAACAGTAACCATAAAATACAGGGGACCTACTGTCAAAACAATCAGTCGAATTCTTGTGGTTTTTACTTATCCCCTTAGGGAAATTGTCTTTTCAGAGGTCAGAGCAGAGTTAGCTACAGAACAGCATTCCTGGAGCTGGTAGGGATTCAGCGTCCTTGAACCCACGTCTTCCGGTTGGACGGTCTGCTTACTCCTTAAGCCACCCTGCTGTCCCCAAAGGTGCCCTAAGTCTGACATGTCCATATAGCTCAACACTTAACAGCAGTTTTATTTTTTAAACTAGTCAACTCACCTTGTTGTTACAGGGGATGGCAATGTCCACGTATCTGAGTGGGGAGTCAGTGTTGCACAGGGCAATGGTGGGTATGTTGACATAGGAAGCTTCAGTCAGTGGCTGGTGGTCAGCACGGGGGTCTGTCACTATCAGAAGGCGGGGCTCCCTGAAAGCTGCCTGGATCTGATTGGTGAAGGTTCCAGGGGTGAAACGACCGTGGAAGGTGGTGGCACCGGTGGCAGAGGCAAACTTAAGAACAGCTCTCTGTAATGATTGGAGAGGATGGAAAGACCATATTAAGACAATGCTGGACTCCATTTTGTTCTGCCAACAATTTCACAACTTTTATTTACACTGGAAGTACTGAGCGCAATAATCTAATGGCATGAGGGATTGTGGCTCAGGTCACTATCAAACCCCAGTCATGGGACAGCAGCCCTCATGGTGTTAGCGAAAACCCGGCCCGCTCACTCTAGCACATTTCCGACACCTGAACACCGACATCAGTGCCAGGCTTTAATAGTGTGCATATGAAACAGCAACCAAAACTGATGAAGTTGATTAAGTAATATTAATCTATACCTTCTAACCACAAACTGGATTATTTGACTAGTCTTTTTACCTTTTTTTTTTAAATTCACCAATTAGTGCATACAGGGACAGACAATATGAACTAACAGATATTAAAGTGACAATATTGACTTACTAGACAAAACAAAAATAGGGCAAAGACAAGTAATGTGGTAGTTTGTAAACAACAAAAATAAATAGTATTCATAAAATAAATAAGAATTAAATCCTCTTTTTAAAGAGTGGGAAAAAATGGGAGTGGGGGCCATATCTGTTTTGGGTTTGGATGTGTCTTGGGTACGTTTTACAATATGGGTCTGGTTATACAAGTGTTCTTATTCTTGTGTGGTTTGACTGTTCATGCAGGTATTTATTAATGTGTTATGGCATTAGCTCACCGGCAACAGAACTGATCTAAGAATTGTTGAGTAGGTTTTACTGAACTGATCAAGTTGTTTTTTTTTGTACAGCTGAGTGTTGTTCCACTGATATCTGTTGTGTTAGCAGATCCAACCATTGTGAGATGTTGAACTGTTTTCTATTTTACCAGTTATTTGACTGGTCTAACTGGACACCAACAGACATTGTAGAAATCACTTCCAAGTGTTATTTTACCTGTCCAGTGTTCCTAGAGGAGATGACACAGACATCAGCTGGGTTTTCAATGGCAACGATGGCCCTGGCCGCCAGCAGCAGCTTCTCCCAGGTCTTCCTCAGGTTGATGATGTACACACCTGGTGATTAAGAGGGCTGAAGTGAGCATCCATGGGGGGCATATTTGGTTTGTTCATAGTTTCTTCAAACCATATCTTAAATACAAGGTACCTGAAAATCATTTAGCTTTTACATTTTATTGCTTCTCCCTGCATTGTAAACCACACCAGTGTTAATTCAACAATCACCATCGCTTTTTCTCTTGTAGACGTACTGCTCCATCTGGAAGTCCATGTTGGTGCCTCCCAGGTGGGTTCCTGCAGCCAGGAACTTCAGCACATCCTCCTCCTTCATTTGAAGGACATCCAGACCTCCGGACATCGTGACCGCTTTCCCTGTGTTACGAGTTTGATGGGAGAGCTGGGGGGAGTGAAAGCCCTAGATTATCAACATGTCCTGTATCTGGCATATTGTAGGGTCATCAATAACAGACTGGAGAATTGGATAGTTAGATTATTAATACACCTGAAACAAAAACCAGTATATTTTGATTCCCATAGGGGGCTCGTGTCCAATCATGTGTCATGGAGGGCCCAGAGTATGCAAGTTACAAGCAAAGACTACATCAGGTGATTTATTGATTAGTTACTCCCTCTCTGGTTGAAAGTGTGCTAATCAATCGGTGTGTTGCTCAAGGACACTTCATCAGGGCAGATGCTTAACGTTAACACTTGGCTTGAACCCAGGTCATCCGGTTGAAAGACTAACCAGTAGGCCACACTGCTACCCGGATCTACATAAAATTCCTTTAAATACATTTACACTATGGCAAATAGGCGGACTACATTGGGCTGATATGCAGTGTGATCAATAGTTTCTGTGACTTGGAATTGGGCGCGAGCTGAGCAGAATACACCGACGTGTCAATGCGCGCGCGTGTCACTGGCTACAAGCTAGCTATGTACGTTAGCATGTATTTCTGAAGGATATTTAAGGTTATACACACGCGACAGTCAGGGCATATACTAGTATGCGACATAGTTTTTGGATTCTTTGTCTTTATTCTACTTCCTCCAGCGACATTTAGAGGGTCATAAACTTAAAATGACACGTTTAAACTCACCACGAAACAACGCCGTATGGAAGTCTGACCACACGGTGAAAAAGAGGACGATGGGAGGAAATGACGTACATTATATACCCAAACTTCCAGACTCGTGATTGGTTGTTTATGGTGAAATACATGATTGTAGTTCTGCAATTTCCTCACTAGGTGGCGGTTTTGTCCCACACTGTGGTGATCGTGTGGCGTTTAGGCAGCGATAACTAGAGGTCGGATGGGTATCCCATATTAAGACAATGGGGATGGAAAGACCATATTAAGACAATGCTGAGACGCTGACTTCCCGGTGAAAGACTGGCCTGTGTTGCAACTTTATTTGCTCAAGATAATGTGTTCCAGGTAAGAGGATCATAGTATGTACACAGTGTTGGTGCAACATGTGGATAAATATTTCAAAAGAAATAGATTTTATATATAAAGAGACTTACTGTATTACAAGGGAACTAGGCACCAATAAGGCGAGTATGGTCGGGTGTTGAGAGACAACAGAGAAAGAACAGAAGAACATGGTTTAGGTAGGCTACTTGGTGTTGATTCAATAGGGTTATGTTTGGATATAATGTCAAGGACATTGGTGGCAATGGATATTACAAATAAGGCTACAGAAGAGGTGGGGTGATGTGGCACATAAGAGAGCTTTTTCTGGGAAAACACAAAGTTAAAGGACACAAGTAAATAAGTAAAAATAACTTGGCCAGCTGATGTCAACAGATTCAAGTTGTGTTGTGTTGTTGTATGGATAGTGTATGTAAGCTACTAATGAGCGCTATGCCATGTGTTTGCTTTACATAACTAAGTGAGGAATGTGATGTATCAACAGACTAACAGTCTCTTAATGAACAACGAACACATTATTTTGATAGAAAAAGATACCCCACCAAATCAAAAAGGAAGTCTGAGTAGCTCATCAAGGTCAGTGGGTAGAAGATCAACTTTAATGGCTTAATATCATGTCACCACTCCCCCTCTGCTGCTTATCTCTGCCTCACAGCACTGTGATAAGTCTCTGGCCATCATGTTCTGGAATTCTGGTGCAATAAATTAAATGAGCATAATGTGGAAACACCTCCGACACTTTTACACCACAAGTGAACCTTTGGCAGACACCCACTCTTTCATATCCCATTTGACTATAAAGAAAGATATAAAGATGAAATAATGTGACAGTTTTTTTTCTGGTTCTGCAACTTGCTTGCTTGGCTGTGTTTTATGAGTGAAGTAAGTAGGGCGTAGATGGACTGCTTACGGTGCAAATATGAGCCTGTGTTAAGCTACGCTTCGTGTTAAGTCTACCTTGTTATGGTGACCCCTGCCCAGCCCGGGCCAGGATTTAGTATGTCATGTGAAATAGTAGCCATATCTGTAGACCAGTGTTTCAGATGGCAGAACTCACTGGCACTGATGTGAGCAGCTCTGTCACTTTCGGTTGAATCATTTACAGTGAAAAGGAAGAGGATAAGAAAGTGTGTGAGTACACATAATGAATGCCATGCCAAGAGGAGTACATTCACGTCTCATACTGATATACTGTACATGTATTTTTATTTTCTTAAAAAGGTTGAATATTTTAATGAACAGAATATTTACCAGTATTACAATATCACTCCAAATAAAAATTGTATCAAAACAAAAATTATTCCATTTTGAGAGCAAAAGGACCGCAAGCATAGCTTATTCTATGTTACAACAAAGTTATCAGAATAAAAATAACACAGTGGCCATTTTTTGACACCATTAGGAAGGGAGGTAAGACAAGCTGATGCTCTAAGAGACTCTGCAGGTTTGAAACCGTGCCGAGAATCGTAATAGAACTGCTGAGGTTAAAGTGTATTATATAACTCCTACGCTTTATCTGGCACATACTAAGTAATAACTGATTGTGCCACTGCAGTCTTTTTGAGGTCACACTGATATGTTCCCACAGCTGTAGAAAACCAGAGAAACTAACACAGAGGAAAGCCCAGCAGAGTATTTCTAAAACATGAAAAATCTCATTCAATGGCTGGGAGTTCAGACGTTCGTTAGGGATCAGAAATGCTATACGACTTGCAATGCAATACAGAAAACTTTTTCAATTTACTCAGCACAGTTGACGGTCAACAAACATTTTGGACAATGCTAAACTATTCCTGTACTTCAGAAATAACCCAGTTAAACACATTTCATAGAATAAATCCCTGCCTCTTCTTTGCCTCATCAAGCTGTTCTCTTATTACGGTGAAATAGGTCAGCGTTGAAGTCCATTGGCATTCTTATTTCAGCCATCCTATGACACTAAACACTACTGGAGCGTCTTCTTCCAGTGCACTCCTTACTGTCATGGTCATGGTCTTCTCTTCTCTCTTTTCACTTTCACACACTTCCTATCAACTCTCCCCTTCAGGACTTCAGTCCAAAGCGGGCCATCATCTGCTCATACACTGTCCATGCCATAGCGGCCATCATGGTCCTTCTCAGCAACCGTGGAACTGCACCTCTGAAGAACCCCTGGACCCCATGTTCCTTAGAGAAAGACACAGAAAGGAGGAGATAAAAAATAAGGACAAGTGTCACAGTAAATGATTAACAGTTTCATGTGGCCTTATGTAACACGATGGAAACGTAGGGTCAGCCACAGAGTAAATGTTTTGCCACCACCTTTATAAATGTACCTTCTGGGAGCATTTACAGTGTGAAAACTCAGCGTTGTCATTTTAGTCTTTATTTCTGGCTAGGATGTTTTTAAGATGTTTGTTGTTGTTTTGCCTGATCTACAATGACCTTGCTCCATTAATTAGGTTGCTCTGAGCAGTCAGACATACTATAGAGTATATATATATATATATATATAGACTATATCCAACCTGACCTACTGACCGCTGATGTGAAAAATCCACATTTTAACTTCAGTTGAAGGAATCCAAACTCCTCTATGGGTTGGAAATTCTACCACTTTTGGCCTTATAAAACCCTTTCAAACCCCATTTGATAACCTAAAAGAAATGCATAGTGGTCAAGCTGGAAGCAAAGCTGTTTTTCTCTCCTGAAAAGTTATTGCTGAAAAAGTAAGCTAGCTTTTCATCTGCATTTCCCTAAATAAAGTTTGACTTAAAATGGAGCATAGCGAAAGGTGGCCTGGAAATCATTCCCAGCAAGGCTATCAAGATAGGCTGGGTAAAAAAAGGAGTTAGAGAGTTACCATGTAGATGTATCTGATGGCATCTGCTGTCCTGAGCTGTGGGCTCACTTGGACGTGTGTTTTGACCACATCGGCAGGTTGGGTGATCAGGGAGGCAAACACCCCAGCCAGGATCCCACAGCTGAAGTTAGCCAGGGGAGCGTAAGCAGACACACTGATCTCTGAAAGAAAGATGTATGCATTTAGTTTCAATGGATGTCAAACAACAATGACGTATTCATTTTCAGTTTATTCAGTTACTCTCAAGAGACTAAAAGACAGTGAGCTTGTTCAAATTTGTGCCCATTCACTTTGGATTATTTAAATTGATTGCATGCTGTTGGTTAGTACCGAATTAAACTCTTGTTCAATACTCACCCTTTGGCAACGAGGCCTTGGTCTGGCTGTAGAACATGACATAGATACCAGAGAAAGGAGCATCTCTGAGGAGAGTAGCCATCAGGCCCGAGAACAGAGCCCTGGGTCCCTCAGTCTGACACACACTGCGCAGAGCCCCTGCCACACTCCCATAGTTATACCTGCCACTCTGAAATGAGACAACACATCCATTTTATAGCTCAAATAGTGCTTTCCTGAATTTGTAAAAAATAAAAATATAACTTTCTTACTCTTGAACATTGTGTAAGTACAAAAAACAGTTCTGTGCAATGAAGTAAGGGACAGCTTACTGGCAAGGGCTGGTCCTGCCTCCCCCTCTGTCTGTGCTCACCTCAAAACGTGTCTTGATGACAGTGACAGGCAGCATGAAGACCCCTGCCACTGTCCTGGCCCCAGCTCCCAGCACCATGGCCTCCATGGCCCCTGGGCTCCTCTCCTGGAAGAAGTGCTGCTTCAGAGTGTAGTAGGTGCTAAAGTAGATCCCTACACCAGGGATGGTCCGCACAAAGGACTAGAGGGGCAGACGGAGGAGAGAGGATGTTAGAGAAGGATTCTAGGTCAGGCTGCAGTGCAATGAGAATGTGAAGTTGGTGAATTATAAATGGCCGTTCTGAAAGAAATAAGACTTTCAACAAAAAGAGGGATGGGGTATATGTGTGTGGCCAGTTACAAGTAGTAGAAGGGCATTCTAACCGGTGAAATGCCTTTCCACAGTCCCAGCAGCCTCTCCGTCCGTACAACACTCAGGAACACTGTCACCATGCCCACTCTTGCCGAACTAAAAGAACAAGGGGACATAAAGGTAATCAATTGCAAATAATCAATAGTGATCCCATATGCAGACCATGTGCAGCCTGCATGATACAAGGTTTGTTTGAATTTTCTGTTGTGCTGATGCTGTCAATAAAATGCAATCAGAGGACACAGGGCCAGACAGCATGTGATGCAGTGAGTGAGATAGTTGAATGACGTTTAGTTACTACATATAATTCAAGAATGTTTGGCTGATAAGGTGTGTGTGTGTACTATACACAGACTCACCCAGGCTGCACGCTGCTCTGCAATGTCTGCAGGCGGGTCTTGACCAGGTCCAGAGGCTGGAAAAGTAGCGTGGAGCAGGTCCCACTGAGGGAGCCACACATAAAGGCTTTGATAACAGGGTGAGCCTGGAGGGGGAAGGAGAGGTATGGAGAGAGAAAAGTACAGAAAAGGGAGAGAGAGAGTGAGATATAGAGGAAGGGATAGAGGAATGGTAATTTATATGATGAATAGCAATAATAAGATACAACATAAGGTATAAAGGTAACATTGAAGGTATAAAGTCATCGCCACGCTCTTCCCAACATGCCTGCTCTCTGCTGGTTTCCCTAAGAAGCACATCTAGTGTTGCTCTGAATTAGTCACTTATCATGAAGCATGAGTTTCAACGCACAGCAGCTAATACATAACCATACACCACTGTTAATTCCATCATTTATACTGTATGCTATCATTACAAGTTCAATCACAGCATACAACTCACATCTATTGCAGAAACATGTATCCCTACCTTCCCCAGACCACTGGTAGATTTCAACTGGTAGATTTCAACTGGTGTTTTGCCTGCATTTCTCCAACTGTTTTGTATCTCTTCATGATATAAAGTATGCCTTCTGGTTGCCTTAGCTTCCCTTCACAATGCTGTTCAATCCAATAGAGTTTGTTTCTCACGCTCTCCTTTCTCTAATACACACTCACAAGGCTGCTCCTCTGCTACAACCCCCCTCCGCCCTCGAGTTTCCAGATCATTAATATCTCTATATTAAATGCTATGAATCATACAAAGATTGTGTATGTGTGTGCGCAAATGTGCACAATAGTCTCATATCACACATATAGTCTACACTGGAGTTACTACATGCTTTATATGCAACTAAAAACATAATTTCAGCTGCCATTTGTAATACGTGTGTAAGTATTTGGCACCGTCAACTCTCCTTATCACTAGAGACAGAAAACAGCCTTGTTCAATTACTCAGCTGTTACTACGCTGTGATGTAACAACACTTTTATACATTGCCTTCCTAAGCTTTATGATCCAGCAGGCCATTCACCTGTGTTCATTTTGACTTGAATCTGTAGCCCTATCGCCTCCTAAGACTCCCTACCCCTCCCTTAATATGGGCACAGTGGCAATAGACCAGTGCTTGCTGTCTGTGTTGACCAATGGCAGAGCTGGCACAGCAGAGGCTTGGCAAAGCCTTGCCCATCTATGGCAGGTCTTTGGATATCTAAGGTGGAAACAAGGACTTTGATTTAAACTACTTTGGAAGTGAGAGAACTTAGAATAAAACTAAACATGTTGAATGTTAACAAAGTGTTTTTGTTTCTACCATCAAAAGATCCAGATTAGATGATTAGTGACTAGACAGGATGGAGACAGAGGGCTGTATTCAGGTGAACAGAAGCTGAAGATTGGAGAAGACACAAAGACACTAAATCTAAATTCTACTAATCAAATTGAATGCAAAATACACACAATACACATGATGATAAAAAAGGCAAGCTGAAATTATTGCTACCTTAGACGATAGTCATACTAAACCTAATATTTTGCTCTCTCCTCAAACAACCAAAAACACACAGACAATCACCGAAGGAAAAATTGCACTTGGCCCATAAATATCAAATACACAAATGAGCATTATAATAACTATAATATAATAACTGAATATGCTCAGAAAAATAAGCAATAAACAGAAAAGAAAAAAGTGCACAATTCTTCAAGCAGTAAGACTCACCAGTGAGAGCTCCATAGCTCTTCAGATGATAAACGAGTATAATAACGTTCCTTCAACGCACAGTCCAAATCTTCTCTTTTTTTCAGTCTTCACTCTGCTGCTGACCTCCTTGCAAGAAGAGAACGAGACGTTACTTAACTACTATTTGAGTAACGGGGTCAGTCCATTACACAACACAGATAAAACAGAATCTTTTAGCAATGCTGCTGAAAGCTACAGTCTTAATAGGTGGCGTGTCCTTACAGATGAGGATGGAGAGTGTGCCTGACTGAAAGTGCTGGGGATCACTCAGACGCCACAGACTAACTATATATGGATCACCTGACCAACACTGCGTTTCTTATTTGTGACCAGCGGACACAACACACAGCTATTCATTAACCAACCAGAGATGGTCATGATACATATTAGGGATTTGGGACACATTTCTCATGTGAGCATGTGGGTGTCCAAAAGGTCTGGAGTCACTGGATCCACAGCCCTGGGTTTCTGGTCTCCAAATGGAGCATGGGTTTGAAGCCCACCTCTGGCCAGCAGTTTTGATACAGTTTGATACTCAAATTTTCGTACACCCTTTAGTAACAAAATGGGAATTCACAAAGAAACAGTCTGTTTTTTTTTCAAAGACACATACAATTTGAATGTGAGGTGTGAATAATGGATCAGATTATGCCCATTATTTTAACAAACTATCCTAACTCTTGATATTAGTCATGGGGGGCAGCAGCAGCACCACCTACATAAAGACACGATTTCTCCCCCAGGCAGGACATCAGGTGTATTCTTCTGTTACTTCTGACTTACCTCAAATTGTCTCCTCAAATTGTGTAGGTGGGCTAAGGTAGAGAATGATGCTGAAACTCTTGTGCGAGCTGAGGCGAGGGGTTAGCCACTGGTAATCGCCCAAAAACAGAAAAAGCCTGGTTGACAGACACGGACGAGGTCGTGTGAGTCGCGAGGGCAGTGGGTACTTCCTATTTCAATATGAAACCGCAAAATAAAGCACAGCCAACGTGAAAACGACTAGCTGGAGGGGCTCTGCGCTTTGATTGAACAATGTCCCCACCCGGCCGGTTCCTGCAATGTGTCTTGCCCATCCAGAGGCTGCTGGCTTCTGATTGGTTATCACAGCTGACCCAGTGATTGGCTTACACAATGTCACAACTAACTCATATCAAAGCGAATGCATCTGTTCGTCACTCGCAGTGAATTTCACGGTTCAAGAACTCAAATGACCCTCTCGAGGGCACTATGTCGGTTATATTATACAAAGTTGAAATACAAAACCAGAATGATGGTGAGGGGTTGCAAGTTTTTAAACATTTCTCTGTGCAGAAATTAGTCATCGTAAAACCCCAGTTTAGTAGTGCAATCTTATTCTCTGCAGAGTTTGATGATAAAAAATAAGTTATTCTTATACACATAACAACCAGGAGTATTTATTTCATCCTAATAACAGAAAAAATATGTTCATTTCAGCATTTTAACTACCCGTTTGCTTATTGTTCTACCAACGTTATCACTGATAGTCACGTCTTGAATAAATGTGTTCAACTCAAAACTGATACAAATAGTTTAGCGTGACAAACGTTAACAAAAATACGGTAAACATGGAAAATAGTTTCTCACCCAAAATTCCCCATCCTTGTTTACTATATTCTGCCCAGTGGTAAACCGGATCAGACTCGCCACATCTTTATGCTCTGCTTGTCCCTGTGGGCTGCCCAGGGCCCACACTGCCCTCTGCTGGTGATGTAGCATCATTTCAAAAACAACTACCTATGCCTTTGATGGTGTAGTTTTGGATTGAAAAGCTAAGCAGATAAATTACATCATGAAATAATGAAAGACACAGGTGGTCACAATGTAGCAGTTTAGAAAGCCTCTTTATTGCGATAATACCAACATTTCACAACCCGTCAAGATTTCACTTCCAGAGATGCAGACAGAAATTCAATACAAAAAATTAAGGAGGATGCATTGTTTGGTTTTCCTTGGTTTCTAAGTGCGAAAGAAAGAGAGTGATCCTTTTATTTGTGATCCATTATTCTTAACACATTCCTCTCACTTCCCGGCAGTGTGAGCCAAAAGCCACCCTTAAGCATAGCCTGTGAGGGTTTCATTTTCATTGCATTATATAGCATCTTAAAACAACCGTTCAGCTGATAGATCTATTCAATACCTTGCCAGATATTTCAACTAGGGGCATCTCCCCTGGCCAACTCCCCATTTCTGCATGATGACATAACTGCCGATCAGAAAATGGTGTACAGTAGGTTAGTGCTGCAACACTTAACCGTGTCCCCTAATCCAAGCAGTGCTACCTCCCCCTTACCGCCTGAATCTCACTTTGGTCTGTAAAAGCCTCAACTCCTCCACCCCCCATCAAGCTGTGCCCTGAGAATACAGTGTGTGCTGTGAGTAATAAACTACCCCACCACCCCCGTTTAAGTTTTACCCTGCACATTAATAAAAACATTGATAGAAGTAAAGAAACAAAAAAAAATCAATGTATATCCAGAAGGAAAGAAACAACCTTGCCAAGCAGAATTTAACTGCATATAAGGCCTTAGTGTGTGTTGGCATTTTGTGTACATACTATGAGCATGTGCATGGTCCCTCTGAAATTTTGAAGCTTCTGTTCAAGGAACATCTGTCCTCTCTATCAATGTTTCAATTAAATGCACCAATGCAGTGGATTATCATGTCTAGGCTAAAGTTTTACATCTCAGTGCAAAATTAAGAAATTTCAGCACAGTCACAATCAAATGCCTACAGTATGAGTCAATGAGAGTCTCCAATTATGTGTTGCTGTATGTAGATCTGTCTCTAAATTAATGTTTGCACATTACATGTGTATCAAATTATCAAGCCCAAAAGCGTAGCCATGTGTAGAGTACTAACCACAGCTAAATTACTGGAATACATTTCGGCACATAAACCTCGATTATAAACTGAGGCAAAAGAGCGTGAGCACAAGCCATAATAAACATGTAGTATTTTCATACTTAACCATTATAAAAACTTCTGAATAAAATACAAATCTATAGATTGTGATATTACTTTGGTCCCCTTCCAGTAATCGGTCTTCATTTATTTATACTTCTTCCATTGTTTTTCTTTCTTCAATTAGAAAAATAGATCCTAAATCAGGACTATTACAATCAGAATGTTTCCTTATAAAAAATATCATTCATTTTCTTTTTTTTTTCCCAGAGAATGAAAAATGAAGCATGAGAAAAGAAATTTGGCCCAAAAATATTGTGTGTGTGTGTGTGTATGTCAGCATGATGATTGTCTGCATGTTTGAGTTTACTGGCTTCTGTATATGTGAAAGTCTATCAGGTGTGCATAGATTGTCACTATTCAGAAATTCAGAGAGACTGTCGTGGGACTAGATTTAGAAGGATCTGCCAAATCCCTGCCTCTGGTTCATACAATATTCTGATGTGTCCCTCTCCATTCAACAGGTATAGTACGTGTGCTCGTATGTGTCTGTATTTGAGTCTGTCTATTCATTATGCAGTTCAATCCTCTAAGGAACAAGTCGGCACTGTGGCTACTCATTCGGGTTTGGGCTCGGGGGTCTCGCTCTTGGACTCGCTCTCCTCGTCGCTTTCGATGCCGGCACGGCTCACGATGCGGCGCATGGTGAAGGGGAGTTCGCCACGCCTGGAACAGGAAAAGGCATCAGTGAGTTACGGTCAAGTCGAGTCATGCAAGGTAAGAGTAAAATGGGGGCGTTGCTATAGATAATGTGATGACACGGCACTTTGTTGAGGAGCATGATCATGTATTGGTAACATTTTGCAGCAACATCCTACATGGAGTATCAGCTATCTTAGTGACCTTCCAGAATAAATATCAAGACTGAAGATTTCAGGGCGTCCTGGTGGCTCAGTGGTTTAAGGCCCATACCACATAACCATGATGTCCTCGGTTCGAATCCGGCCTGGGACTTATGTCGCATGTCAGCCCTCCTCTCTCACCTGATCTTTCCTGTCTCGCTCTACTTAGTGTCAAATAAAAGGCAAACATGCCAAAAAAAAAGACTGATAATTTACCCCCCCACCCATACTTTCCCAGATTTTTGTAGGAACAGATCTCTGTAGGAACCTGTTTCTTCAGTGAGAGCTAATGTGTCTGGAAGAAACTAGTTCCTCTACCCACCTGAGCTTGCACTTGAGGGTGCTGACTTCACGGTTCATGGCGTCTGCAGACTCTGTGGCGTCCTCCAGCTCCCTCTGCAGTTTCCTGCGGTTGGCATTGGCTCTCTGAGCCTCTTCCTCAGCCTCCTCCAGTTGCCTCTTCAGTTGTTTCATACGAGAGTTCAACTTATCTGCCTAGAAAAAACAAACGAGCACACATGCAGGGAATTAAATATATAACAGTTGATAAGCAAGATCTAGGCTACAGATATTCAACACTGACCTTCATAACAGATCTATACTGATGGGGAGCATTGTAAGCATCAGCTGACAGTGTGTTAAAATGTCATTTTGGTGCCAAAATATGCCTCTGATATCAGAATGTCGATGTCAGTCAAGGTATAAGCTTGACTGATTATCAGAATCTCTCACCTGGTCTTTGTATTGCTCTGTGTTGCGTCTCTCATCATCCACCTGCAGGATGACCTCTTTCATTTTCTTCTCTGTGCGTCTCACCAGCTTGGAGGCTGCCTGCCTCTCCCTACATCAGGAGCACAATATGGGTCAGACTAAAGACGTCACACACCACCACGTAGACTAGTGCAACCTAGACATGTCTACTGTATTACTTTGTGTGAGTGTTAATTGAGTCTTTGTGACATGTGTTCTGTACATTTATGCATACGTTGCTATATTATTGTAACTTTGTGTTGAGTGAATTTTTAAGATTACAGAAATCAAATATCCAGACTTGAGACTAAAAGAGTCCATGAGGGACTTACCCAGACTTCAATTGCTTTACTCAATCATCTCTCATTTCCAATGCTGAGATTTCTTGGCCCCACTCACCTGGTCTCGATGTCCAGCTGTTCCTCCAGCTGGGCGATCTTGGCCTCCAGGGCGGCGATACTGGCTTTGTACTTGGACTTGACTGTTCCCTCCAGTTCCTGCAGCTTCAGCTTCAGCTCCTTGTTCTGACGCTCCAACTGGGCACGGGCCCCCTCAATACGCTGTGATGTACTGCGCTCAGCAGTCAGCTCCACGTTCATCTGGTCAGTCTAAGGGAGAGCCGCAGGCAGGGACTATGAGGTTGTGTTAAATAACATACTGTGGCTAAGGTTCAACCGGTTTTTGAAGGCCGATACTGGTGTTTTTAGATTGAAGGCGCCAATAGCAGATATTCATTGGGCCTCATTCACAAAACTTTTCTTAGATTATTTGGAAATTTGTCGTATTTATGTGCGTAAGAAAACACCAACGTGGGATTCATGAAACATGCGGGAAACCAAGATTTGTGGGTACAACGGGTGTATATTTGATGAATGCGAATCGTTCATAAAGTGGATGCGCGTGCCTGTTGAAGCCGATTTGCAGAGGTAAACGCTGTTCAACACCGTAAAAGGCTGCAGACTGGAGGGTTGTGTGCAAGTAAACCACGGAGGAAAAGAGGGAAAAGAACTTGGCCGAGTCCGAAATAGAAGTGCAGAAAAAACTGTTTTTAGAAGCATCAGCAGCGGAGTCACAAGAACTGATCAAAGTAAAGCACGGCAAGAAATTATTAATGCTGTCAATACTGTTTCAGCAGAAACACACACCGTTGCTGAGGTTTTAAAAAAAAAAAAAAAAAAAGAAATGGTTCGACACGAAACTAGATTGCAAAACCATATAAGGAGAAGTAGGGGAATTTTATCAGCCACAGGAGAACGGCAGCGCACTGTGGCGCTATCCGACATGGATCAGAGGATCAATTAATAATTGGAGAGACCTCACTCTAGGCATTGGAGTTGGACACAGATCAAATCCAGGCTGCATCTTCATCAGATGGTAGGACTTGTATTTGTAAGGCGTCCAGTCCATGTGATCAACCCATTACAAGTCTGATAATCTTGTATTGTTGTGAATGAGAACAGTTCGGCAAATACACCATTTCAGCCTATTAGACCTTTTTTTCTCTTCTATAACGCCACTGAAACATCTTGTTGTTGAGGTTTGGCACTACTGTAATGGATTTTTCATAAAGAATAAGCCATTCTAAGAGCCTTCACGCATGTTTCCAAACACAGGTAGGTTTTGATCGTACCAAAGAACAAATTCAGATACCAACAAAATGATGAATCAGACTATGTTCGTAGAAACGTTGGTAAGAACGCTTTACGATCAGATCTGATCTTACGCACGTTTCGTGAATGAGACCAACAGAGCAGGCCAGTATCAGACCGATCTACTGGTCTCACCCCAACTGTGACACCTAATAAACTTTCAGTGTTGTGTAATAACAGCTCTAGCATTATAGAGCTACAGAACAAACTAAATGGCTATAGGTTGGCTCCAATTAAATCCCAATACACATTTTTGTGTGTCAATAATGGGTATATAGACAGACTAATTTCAGTAAAATGAAATACATTTTGATTTCACAACAATGTTTACAAACAACTCAAATGTTAAAAACCCATTGGGAACTTCAAAATATATTTAAACCCTGTGTGTCACATACTGTCAATGCTCAGCTCAGTCAAGGAGTGAAAAATGGTCAGTCCAGTGAAACTTAAAACTTTTAAACAAACCCAGTTAAACAATATATACTCTGTTTATACTGATTTAACACACATCTACAGACCTGCAGCAGGGCTCTCTTCAGCCTGTCGTTGACCAGTTCAATGTTGCACTGCTCCTCCTCCAGCTCCTCTTCCAGCTGAGCAATACGAGCCTCCAGCCTTCTCTTCTCCTCTGCAATCTGGGCACTGAAAGATGGAAACAAAGGTGAAAAAGGGGAGAGGAAAGGAGACGGGGAGGGAAGCATGAAGGGAGATTCAAACAAAATAGAAAAGTGAGTCATTAGCAGGAGATGCAGACAGTGACACAGCAGGATCATTTTAATGGAGATGAAAGTGCAGCTTACTTTTTGCTGGCCTGGTTATTAATCTCATCCTGCAGCTCATCTCTCTCCTGCTGGGCCTGTCTCTTCACCCGCTCTGCAGCAGCAAGCTCCTGGTGAGGGATAAACAAGGAGCAGCATGTCA
The DNA here is from genome assembly GCA_900323365.1 of Monocentris japonica. Classification (NCBI taxonomy): domain Eukaryota; kingdom Metazoa; phylum Chordata; class Actinopteri; order Trachichthyiformes; family Monocentridae; genus Monocentris; species Monocentris japonica. Next base: position 44,938 of record OOFE01003767.1, read on the forward strand.
AAGTGTGTGAGTTCTTGCAGTGAATGGTTTTCATAATTTAAGTTTACAGTGATAATTGGGTAAAACTGACAGCAAAAAAGGAGGCCTGATAGATCTTCATTTATATCCAGTGTTGGCTAGGTACAAGTAAGAGAGGGAGGGGGGAATATGATAGAAAGATGAAGAGGTGTGTAAACTGACTTCCGCCATCTGGATCATGTCAGCCTCCATGCTCTTCAGCTTCTTCTCAGTTTCCTTGGCCTGGGCGAGGATCTCTTCTCTGGACATGCGAGTGTCCTCCAGCTCCCTAACAAGTTCCTTCATCTGGGCCTGGGGAGAAGAAGAAAAGGATAAAGCAAAAGGTTCAGTCAGACGGAAAATGAAGTCAAGGGAAACTCAGTAGTCCACAACCAACTATATGGTTGGTATTTAGACATAGTTCAGTTGATATGGACAGAGCCTATTCTTTGTAGACAGATATTTCAACAAGTGAATGCTCACTTGGAGTTTCTTCAGCTGTTTCAGGGCCTCGTCACGGTTCTTGTTGGCCATGTCAATGGCTGCCTCCAGCTCCTTCAGGTCGAGCTCCAGCTTCTTACGTGCTGCCACAGCCCCAGAACGCTGTTTCCTCTCATCCTCCAGCTCCAGTTCCATCTCTCGCACCTGAGGGACATAGTCCAATTTTAGTCAACTACTCACTGACTAAGTTTAGTCCAGTTATTTTGCTTTCCATTATGGGACATGGCTGAAATTGAATCTAAAATTCCATTCCATACTCCAAACAAAATATTGTAGGAATCAAAATACTGATCTAGGTAACTGGTAAGGTCACATTGTCTTCAAGCTAGAATTAAGGAGGTATTCTTGTCTGATCAGCACAGCACACTATACGTACATGGTCGAAGATTGTCTGGCCAATCTAGCACCAAGGTACCATAGGAACTGAAGACACAAGTTCAGTAGAATACCTGTTTGACCAGTGCCCTCTTCTTCTCTTCGCCCATCTCATCACGTCCCGCCAGGTCCCTCTCATACTGGGCTTTCATGGCCTGCATGTTGACCTCCAGGCGCAGCTTGGCGTCCTCTGTGGCCTGCAGCTCGTCCTCCAGCTCCTCCAGCTGGGTCCTCATCTCCTCCAGCTGCTGCTCCATGCCACGCTTTGACTTCTCCAGCTCGTGGACCTGTCGAACAGGGAAGAGCGAGGATTAGGATTTTAAATAAGAGGTCAATGGTAAGATGCTTTACTAATGGTAGATTGATGGAAGTGATGGATTTGAAAGGTCAGGTCAACAGACCATGCAGACACAGTGGCCATAACTAAGAGAACAAACAAGCACCAAAAACCTGTAAACAGGCCTTTGAAGATGACTTACACTCTTGCCAACATCATCCTTGGAGGATACCAGGTCCTCCATCTCAGCACGTAGTAGTTTGTTGTTGCGGTCCAGTTCATCCTTCATGTCCATCAGGGATTCCAGCTCACGGGTTAAAGCCAGGGCGCGGGTCTCCTTCTCTCTGGCCTCAGCCTCAGCTCGGTCACGCTCATCTGCAAAGCGCGCAGAAATGTTCTTCTCCTCTGCCAGCATCTGGAGAAGGTCAGGGACAGAAAGAATTAGTTTGTGAAGCTATGATGAAGGTCTAGATGTAATTTCACTGCCCTCCAAACTTAACCATATTATTTCAAGTCTCTATAATCTCACTGAAGAGGCATATTAACTCTGAATGTTGCTTACCAGTTGGAATTTATTTAGAGTTAAAGCCCTTTAGTTTCAATTTAAGTTTTAATGGTTTTTTTTAAAAAAAAAAGATTTAGCATGACACCTTAAGTAAATATCTCTTTCCCATACACTATACACACTGTCTCACCTGGTCAAACTTCTTCTGCTTCTTCTCCAGATTGGAGACAATCTGTCGGAGGTGGTCCTGGTCCACCAGGAGGTCGTCCAACTCCTGCTGGAGACGTGTCTTGGTCTTGTCTAGCTTCTCGTAGGCGGAACACTTTTCATCCAGACGCTGGTTCACTCCCTCCAGGTCCCTCTGTAGCCTCTTCTTTCCCTCCTCAGCGTTTTCCAGGGAGCCCGCCTCCTGGTCCGCCCTCTTCTTCATATCAGCAAGCTATAGGGAAAGATGTACTGTCATTAAAAAGCTCAAAGCTGTGTTGTAATTTTGGTTCATAAAATGTACTGGATCAGGATCAATATAAAGCGAATGTTTCTAGGCTAAGCCATCGATCTGAATGTTAGATACTGAATGGAACCTCTGTAGAGGCCAATGAGATGAGGCGCCAATGATAAGACAATCTGAGGGAAACGCTCATGCATTTATTTTTTACCTGAGCCTGCACAGTGAGAAGCTGCTTCTCTACATTCTTCTTGGCCTCTTCCTCCTCCTCCAGCTGTTCTCTCAGGACATTCTGTTCATCCTCCAGCTGGCGCAGACGTGTGTTGAGAGACAGCTTCTGGCGTGTCTCCTCCTGGAGTAGTTCCTGTTGTGAACATAAAAGAGAAAAGGCTGAATCATTAGCAACAAGACCATGTTTGACACATTGCAATAGTCTCATGATATGGATTTGTCCTGAATTGGTGGCTCATTGATTCATTCATACCAGTGTGGCAGAAAGCATCTCAAGGAAGGATTTGTCATTTTAGACCACAGTAGTGTGATCTGTACAGGATGCATTGGTGGTAGTGTACCTGGACATCCTGCAGCTGGGACTCCACAGCAGAGCAGTCCTTGGTTGCCTTGATGGACTTGCCCTCCACATCACTCAGCATGCCATTGACATTGTCCAGCTCAGCCTGCCGGAAAGACACAGGAACCCATTAGTCTTCAATATGGATGGATGGATACATAAACATTTGCCTTACATATGCATAGAAAAGGGCAGTTAATAAAGGCTCTATATGTAAGAATTTGCTCTTTGGGAATCTTTTATCACAGAATGCAATAATCATAATTTCTCAATCAGGGAATGTGTAAAAGTGCAAAAAACAGAAAAGAAAGTAGAGAGCATTAATCTTCAAATTAGTTGCAAATTGACATAGTAGAAAAAAACACAACCTAAAATCACTGATCAATCCTTCCTGAGAGTCATACCTGCAACTTGGCCACCCTCTCAGACAGCTCCTGCCTCTGGCGCTCACTCTCTCCATGTTTGACCTGCAGCTCCTGGACCTGCGCCTCAGCCTTCTTCCTGCGATGTTCAGATTCTCCCTTACCCTGCATCAGTGTCTGCAGCTCAATGGCCAGCTCATTCCTCTCAGACTCCAGAGCCTGCTTGGCTTTCTCCACTGACACTTTGTTCTGCAGGGAAGGAAGGCCAAGTTAAAAAAGACAAGTGTGCATTAGAGGGGATCTATTAAAATATAGACGGATGATGGGATTTTGAAATTATTCAAAATTACCCTCTTAGCCTGCTCCAGCTGATCATTGAGCTCGTCGAAGGCCTGGCCGTGTTTCTGTCTCATTTCCGCCACTTGCTGTTCGTGGAGTTTGGCATCATCTTCCAAAGTCTTCTTTAGGTGCGTTACCTCTGTCTCACGCTTGGTCCTGAGGAGGGAGAGCAGACAGGATGTCAGTCTGTGTGTATGCACGCATGTATAACGGAACGCAAATGGCTTAAGGATTTGTTAGTAATGACATGTAAGGTGTTTGGTAAATAACACCAGTCTGTGAGAATGCTGGCAAATTAAATAATTTCTCATCATCCTTCACTGTCACTTTTGGTATGCAATAGAAACACGGTTTGAGTGAAACTGTGGTTAGATGTGGACTTGTCATGGGCTTGTGTTTTGCTGTTGGTTCAACCGTGAGCTGTCCCTGATCCAATAAGTCTACCTTAGTTCTTGCTGAGCGGCGGTGGAGTCCAGAGTGTCCTCCAGCTCTGTCTTGAGGGCCTCCAGCTCTTCTCCCAGGTCCCTGCGGTGTTTCTCAGCCTTGGTGCGGGCCTGTCTTTCCAGCTCTAAATCCTCCTGCAGTTCGGAGAGCTGAGCCTCCATCTCACGGATCTTTTTCTGGGCCAGGTTCTTCTGGGCTGCCTCTTCCTCAATCCTGATGGTAGGAATAGGTCAACAATAATAAGTTAAAACCACCCACTCCACAACACTTTGCTTTTGTGAGTTTGATTCCATGCATTACATCTGAGGAGAGTCCACACACACCTGGCCAGGGCTGCCTGCAGCTCCTCCTCCTTCTTGGCCAGTTGGGCACGGAGCTCAGCAATCTGGGCCTGCAGCTCAGCAATCTGGTCGTGCAGCTCAGTGGAGTCCCCCTCCAGCTTGCGCCTGTTCTTCTCCAGCTCCTGGCGCTGCTTCTCCTCCCTGCGCAGGCGGTCTGACAAAAGAACAAGGACGAAAAGATAGTGTAAAGTTGGAGACTGAGCGAACATATTGTCCTCTTCATTCTCAAGGTTCAATATAAGACCAGTGTGATATGCAATGGCAATCATGTAAGGTGTATGAGGTGTGTCTGTATCATGTGTTCTCCACCTACCCTCCAGGTCAGTAATCATGGCCTCATGTTTGGTCTTGAGTTTCTGCAGGCTCTTGGACTTCTCCTCCTCCTCTGCCAGGTTGGTGGTGAACTCAGAGATTCTCTCTTCCAGAAGCTTTTTCTCCTGTATGCACAAACAAGGTACAATATTAACATACCAAGTGCTTGCACACCTTGGTTTGATACAGGTTCTCAGAGTAAGGGAAGCAAATGAGTAAACAGAGAATCAATCACACAAAAGTTATACATGTTTAAATATACTGCATACAAAAGTACAATGATCCAAATAGACTACCAGTAACCAATCTATTCCAATTAACCATCTTTACCATCAGCCAGGAAACCATGTTTGTAGTTCAGTTCATCCTGACCTTGCCGAGTTTGTTGTTCTGGTCATCCAGCACCATAACATCCTCTTCCACCTTCTTCATCTTGGCCTCCAAGGTGACCTTCTCCAGCTGGAGTCTCTGTCTGGCGGCCTCCTCCTCATCCAGCTGCTGCTCCAAGTCCTGTACACAGACAGAGGAGAGGTGGTTTGACAAGGCAAAATGGGACATACAAATAGTTGTGTATATATAGTAGTAGTAGTAGTAGATGGTTTATTCCACTCAAACCAGGCACTGAGTGAGTGTCCTATAGAATGTGTTTATGTATATATATGAGTTTGAGAGTGTAGAGTAAATGTACTGCTTGGTGTACTAGAGGTTCTCTCTCCCTACTCACTGTGATATTTTGCTGCATCTTCTTTTTATCTGAGAGCAGATGAGTGGCACGCTCTTCCTCTTCCTCCACACGGGCCTCCAGGTCATGGAGGATCTCCTCCAGCTCCTGCTTCTTGGCAGCCAGACGGGCTCTCATCTCCTCAGCTTCAGCACACAGCTCAGTTTCTGCCTGAAGCTGCTCTTGCAGGGCCAGCTTCTCAGCACTCAGCTACAAGTAGAACAGAACTGTTAATATGGCGCGTCGCTGAATGTTTCGTTAATCAAAAAAAAAGGTTAAGAATTATAGGTTTCAGGACAGGAGAATTTAGAACATTAGTAATATAATGTCAAGACATTATAAGACATTACAAAGACAAAAAGATGATTTTAATGGCAGTCCATCAATGCATGCAGTATTTTAGGACTGCATTTAAGAACTTTGCTTTGCAAACTAAATTCCCCCATCGGACAATGAATTATGGAAAATAATCTCAACTGAGAACAGGGCTTCTTTGTGTTTACCTGCTGCTGTTTGACCTCCATGTCCTGGAGCTGCTGCTCAGCGTACAGGTGCTTCTCCTTCACCTTATTCAGTTCCTCATCCTTGGCCAGCATCTCCTCCTCCTGCCTGCTCACCTGCAGCAGGGGCTTCACCTAGGACACAGGGAGAGAGGAGTTAGAAAGGTCAGGTGAAGAACACATGGGCCACAAGAAAACTATCTGCATTGAGATTGGGAGCTTATAATTAATGAAGTTGACTAAGCTCTTGTAGGTAAAGTTCACCTTGGTGAAGAGTCTCCACCATTGCCAGTTCCTGAGTTTGAGATAGGCGGCACAGTTCCTCTGGATCACCTTCATAGCAGTCAGCTGCTGCTGCCTCTTGGCAAAGGCCCTGGAAAGCAATATCAAACATGCACTCAGCACCTGGAAAAATATGTGGGCTGACCATCAGTGTGAAAGGGTCCCCCTGGGTATGTCAACCAAGCAAAACAACCCTGGTCAAGATCAGGGTTGCCAGGTCAGCCAGGTTAAAATCCTACTCTAGTTGGTGTGAAAGTTCAGTGCTTAATTAGTCTCACTCCATGTTTGGAGTGTCATATTGTCTGCCATGCCGAACACAGAATAAAAAACATGTCTGCATCTGATGATGCTATAAGGTGACAGTGCACAGGACATTCCTGAGTATAAGGCTGAGTGAATTGCCTCCTACACGGGATGGACCCAGAGCAGCATTGTGTTAACATTCCTGGGTTGTGTAAGTGAAAAGAGTATTATCATCTAAAAGTCACTGAGGATTATAAAAAAGGCAAAACATAGAAAGTGTCACGTTGGTGCCTAGCTATATCAAATGCACATTATGCTTCAAATAAGTTTGTCAAGCTCAAAAGTAACTATTAAACTAGATACTAATAAGGTTGTTGAAGACTGCCTGACAGGCTTGTAGAGTCGTAAAATGTGGTGGTGGTCTTTTCTTACTTGCGGGCCACGTAACCTCTGCACCAAGCCTGGAAGCTGATGATGACGTCAGTGATTTTCATGTCTCTCTCCTCCTCCAGGTGGGCCAGGACTCCTGCCCTAAAGAATACTTTGCTCTGGCCAATCCGATATAGGTTGGGATCCAGCTCCAGGCTTTTGATCTGACAGGACAAGAGGCACACACTGATCAATTCCACTGCAGAATGTTTTGTGTTCAATGTTAATGTGTTTCAGGACCGGATGCTGTAGAATTAAGAATATTGTAGAACCTTACCATGAGCACACAGGCCTGCTTACCATCCATGAAGCCCTTGGGGATGGAATTGGGAGTGAGGATCTCATACCTGTGTAGGGGAAAACATAATCCTAACACGTGTCTCACTCCGACAGTCACACCAGCCTGACAAGACATTATTGGGAAGTGTGTGTATTGCTTCATTACCTCTGTCTGAACTCCTGGAAGACGATGCGGTTGGGGAAGCCCTGTCTGCAGATACGGATCCCCTCTAGAACTCCATTACACCTCAGCTGGTCCAGAACCAGGTGGGGGTCCAGTTTACCAGCCTGGGAGAGGAAAAGGACATGTTCTGGTCAGCAGTGTGGTCAAACATACTGCCAAAGATGTTGCATTTAAATATGTCTCACACATTACTGTGTTTTGCTTTAGGTTGAGTATTGTCTGATCGATACACATGGAGAGATGGTCCAAGTGGGGGGA
>OOFE01003767.1:52322-65090 GCA_900323365.1 Monocentris japonica
AAAAAAAGGGAAAAAGAGAAAAAAAAAAAAAAAAAAAAAAAAAAAAAAAAATCACACTAGCTAGCTCCACTACGTAGCTCCTCATTCAAACTAAATGAAATCCAAACATATTTCGCATTTTTGTTAGCCTGTCACAATGTTGACTTTAACAGTTTTCTGTCTGCTGCTAACAGACTGTAAAATGTTAAGAACTAAAAAACTAACTTTTGCTACCAGTGGCTGTGTGTTAGATCTAGATGGACATCTACAGTATAATCTAATCTGATCAATAGCATAGCTCAAAGTATTTCCTTGGTACCTTTTTCTCATGGTTGGGGATGATGCAGCGGACAAAGTTGGGGTTTGTGTTCCTCAAAGTGGCCATGAGCTTGGACAGCTGCTCTTTATACAGCTGGCCCACAGTGCGGAACATGCCCTTGCGGGTCTTAAAGGCACCCGGCATCTCGGACATGCCAGCCACCCTATCCAGGCCCACGATACGGTCCACTGAATGGGAAAACAGAGAGAAGTTACCTAACAAGTGAGAGGCTTTAATTTAAATCATTTATATGTTTAACCGGCCAACTCAAAAAATGCACGTCACGAGGAAGAAAGAATATGACCATTGTCTCTCCATTTCCTCTTGGTAAACACACACCAAGAGTGAGATGAGGTGGATGACGTTTAGAAAACCAGAACCAGTGAAATACCACACAAACACTGGGTGAATGCAGAGGGGTGGGAAACACAAATAAGGAGGATGATGATGAAGGGGGAGTCACAAAATGCCAGTGAAGCGTGGGAAGATGAATCACACCATAATCACACCAAACACTCAGTGCAGTGAGTGGGGGGGGTGGTATGTGCCAATTGCTAACACTACTAATTTGTGTGGCAATCTTTATCTTTGAGTAACAACTATGTGTGATGCATTATTAAAATATGGACATGTGTCAGGGAGGGTGGCAAACTTTGGCAGTTGCGGTGGGCATGTTTTTTTGTGATGACAAAAACCAAACCCATGCAGTATATACCCATCGCTGCAGTACCCATGACCAACACCAGGAGTCCCAAAACACACTATCGCACAGAGGGAGAGAAGGAGAGATCAATGAAAGAGCAACAAGTGGTTAGGAGACCACAAGACATCTTCACTGCACATAGAGCTGGGGAGAAAACGTTAAAGCCACAGAAACTTAACTTTAAACAGACACCGTGTCAAAGATAGCATGGGGTCAAATTCAGATAAAGGTTTGATCAATTAGGAGAAGGCAATGGACAGTGCACAATCAATGATGGAAATCTCCATGTGAACAGATGTGGTAGACAACAGGAGGGAAAGACTGAAAAAATGAAAAGAGAAACCTGGTCACCTGAGTCTGAGTGTAGAATAGGAAAGCGGTGATAAAAATAGGCTGTCTGACAACCCTGTACCTCTGAGACACAGTAAAAAGAGAATGGCGACAAAAGAATGACAGACAAAATGGGGCCATACAGAGGAGGAAATTGATGGAAATCAACAGATGGGATGCGAAAAGAGTAAAAACAAAGGTTCAGACAATGAATATGAGAAAGAGAAAGAAGGAAACATGAAACTTTAAAAATAGTAAAAGGCCCTTGTGCAATAACATAACAATTCCAAACATTAAAAGTCTTCCCACAGCAGAAACAGCCACTAGTGAGGCAAAAATTCCAAGGTTACCATAAATCATTTGGCTGAACTCACCGTCCTTCCAGAGCTCAGAGACAAACTTGTCAGTGGACTGGTTGAGCAGCGTGGCTACGTTGTCATTTAGGGGATCCATGTTTTTCATCAGCCACTCATCTGCCTTGTAGTCCACCTGAGGAGTAAGGAGGGATCAAGGGGCAGGTTATATTAAAAAGATGTTTTAAGAATATTCTTAGTTCCTGTTATCTTAGGCATAGTACAAAAGAAATCCTAAGGAACACCATTGGATCACTGCATCATAGAGAAGGGAGGAAAAACTAAAAATAATCCTAAAATGGGTCACAGTTATGACACAATGCTGATGCAATTAAGCCAAATGTACAGGGAATGCATATATGAAAGCCGGACAAGCCAATTAAAACACATCTTTGTACTCTGTGTGTTTACCTTGCCAGCATAATGCATAATGCAGAAGTCGGCCTCATCCTTCAGTTTCTTGGGCCTGTGGAACTTGGGGTGTGTGCCCTGCTCCTGGAGCACCTTCTCCACAAAGCTCTTGTCTGTGGCCTTGGGGAACCAGCACTCCTCATCCAGCAGAGCCAGAATACCAGGGGGGCTGGCCTGAGTATGAGAAAGAAAGGAGTGTAGGTCTTAATACATGGGAACACAGAGCCTTGATGTACTATACACACTGGAAGGAGAAAGATGTTCAAGGGGAGGACGACGGCAATCTCCTATTAGAAGTGAACGGGAACTGTGGGTCCCAAAAAAAAAACAAACAAAAAAAAAAAACACATTATTGTATATATTGTGGATTTGTTGAAGTAAAGAAATGAAAGCGTGAGGGGTCAACAAAGTTTATAAACTCACAGGTTTCTCGATAAGTTCAATGCAGGGCTGTAGGTCGAGGCCGAAGTCGATGAAGCTCCACTCGATGCCCTCCCTCTGGTACTCCTCCTGCTCCAGGATGAACATGGTGTGGTTGAAGAGCTGCTGCAACTTCTCATTGGTGTAGTTGATGCACAGCTGCTCAAATGAATTCAGCTGGAAGGAGAGGGAAAAATAACAGTGAACACTGTTGATCACAGCAGAAAGAAAAACATTTATGGATCAGTTTTCGTCAAACATATACGTACACATATATTGCATTTGCTTTCATTTTGCTGTATGTGAGAAAATGCTTCCTTTTTACCTTAATGCACCTTGAACTTATATATGCATGCACTGTACTATAGCTGAGCAAGTCAGTTTTCCTCCCTTGTTTACCTCAAAGATCTCAAAGCCGGCAATATCCAGGATTCCAATGAAGGAGGCTCCCTGTCTCTTGGTCTTGTCCAGGGCCTTGTTGATCCTCATGACCAGCCAGCGGAACATCCTTTCATAGGTGGCCTTGGCTAGGGCCTCCACAGCAAACTCTGCTTGCTCCTGGGTCTGGGCCTTCTGAACGTAGTCTCTGCCCACCTTGATCCTGGGTGACAGGATGGCCCTGGTAAAGTCTGTCACGCTCATGCCCATCAGGTGGCACACCTTCTGAGCAGCTGTGACAGAAAGGAGTGCGGAGGGGGGGAGGAAAAAAAAAAAAAAAAAAGTGGGAGAAAAGGTTTTCTAGTGTGCTGCTCACTGTACACAGTTGTGGTATTCACTAGGGCATAAGCTGTTTCAGGACAGTAGCCAACAGAGCACTCTGTGTGCAGAGGGATAAGGTCTGTCATACCTGTGTTGTCAGGCATGGAGGCCTGGTCTGTGTGGCGCTCCTTCTTGAAGCTCATGTTCCCTAGCTGCAGCACAGAGGACACTACCTTCAGCATGCCTGCACAAAGAGAGAAGCTACCATCAGCACGGGAACACAAACACTAACTGTGTATTCCATAAACAACAACTAGGTCAAAGTAGGCTCATCCTAGTCAGAGAGTAGGAAGGGAAAAAAATAAATAAAAACACCACAGCGTTATTATTTTACCTATCTGCTCATCCTCTGGGATACCCATAATCCTCATGGCCTCCAGGGTCTCTGTAAACAGGTCCTTGTCCTGCTGCCCAGGAATTGTGACGTTCCCGTTGGACAGGAAACGGTAGTTGTTGTAGCTGTCCAGGCACAGTTCAGCTGAGGGAGAGAAGGACAGAGAGAGGAACAGCAAAAGTAGAACAGCAAAGGAAAATTAGATAAGTTCGGATAGAGATGTTAAAAATTATAAAAAGGAAGGAAACCTGTAAGCCTTCCAAATAAAATACTCATCAACGTCACTACCAGTTATGTAATAGGTTGCTTACAGCGCATTTTATCTCCGGCTCCTGTGAGCATGTAGTAGAAGACATGGAAGGTCCTCTCATCTTTGGCCTGGCGTATGGCACGGGATTTCTCTAGCAAGTCTAGTGGTCAGTCGGTCAAGGGCAAGTTTTATTGATACTGGGGTTTAAGCTCCTGCAGCAAACTCAAATGACTGGAGTTGCAATTTTTTATTGTACTTCACAAAGAGGAAAAGCACCAAAAGCAAGGTCAATAGCAAGGTCTACCATGTTTTCAATCCAAAAGAGAAACATTGACCAGATATTACAAAAAGATACAGGTTTCAATGTTGGCACCAACAATGTAACCATTGACATCAAAGTTGATCCTGATGAATTTTCCCTGGGAGAGGAAATAAAAGAGTGATGAACTTTTACAGATATGTATACCAAACACGCCAATGGAAAAAAACAATCACTTTACAAGATGCCCCAAACACAAGTAGTAGCTGTAAGTCTTACGAATCGGGAGGAGTTGTCGTTTTTGACAGTCTTGGCATTTCCAAAGGCCTCTAGGATGGGGTTAGCCTGCAGCAGCTGCTTCTCCAGCTCCCCCTGGTGGATAAGAAGAAAACAGCATCGCAAAATATTAAAATAACGCTTTAATCTCTATATCCGACCACCATCACCATTAAAGTACTCTTATTGCAGAGTGTGAATCCCATTGTTCAGTTACAGGATACGCCTCTTCATCATTTCTTGGCAAGGGGAGCCAGAGAACTTCATATCGTAATCTGCTATTCATTTACTGGAGCAGCATTTCAACGTGAGAAAGTAATCAGTTCTGTTCTTCACGTAAATACAAATGCTGACATAGTGGTACATCTTAATTGAGATAAAGGGACAGCATGCAGTAAACAATATATGAAAAATCAAGCAGAGATACCATATACACAGATCTACTATACACACAGGAACAGACAATGCACACAAGCATTTACCCACACCTACTGTAATGTTAGTGCCCAAATCTGCAAACACCCAGAGACCCTGTAGCCTTCATCAGTAACCCTTCACCTTTTACCCAGAGCAGAATAACCCAATGAACGCATGCATAGAACAAACTGCCTGTACCCTGAGCTCCAGCATAAGTTGTCAATCTGCCAAAACCTGCTTACATTAAACCCTTTCCATCAAGCCATTCAAGCATACAGTGAGGTAAGTCTATGCACCTGTATACAAGTCGTATGTAATGAAATCTTAGTCACATTATTTCCAGTTTTAAGATACACATATACTGTACATCTAATAAAAAAGACAAAATGTGATGTTTTCCAAGCAATTCATACAGTCGCACACAGTCACACCTGGGAGCTGCCCAGTTGTTCATGCAGCGGGTTTTTCAACCACTGGCTGAAAATCACTCAAGTACATCCAATAAAAACATTGAAACACACTAGCTAACATCCAACAGCTGCTCTTGCACTGATTTATGAATGCAACCCGTATGTTGAGCTTGGGGAAATAAGATCAGTCATAGCCATCACCTTCTACGTCAAAGCTGAAAGGGAAAAATGTTACAGTCAGAAGCCAATGGACTTCTTGGCTATGCTGCAAGTCTCTTGGGCCTCATTTATCAAGCTTTTCAGAGTACAAGATCTGACCCAGGATCATTGACCATGGCCCCTGTGGTTATTAAATTCATTACAAGCCAAATAGCAAAACTGACCCTAAACCAGTGATCCTTCTCTGAGACTCTTGATAAATGTAAACCCTTGATAAACAATCATTTGGGTGCATGTTAAGGACACATACGCACAGGAACAGGCGATGACACCACACACAGGCTAAATGAGATATCAGTGAGTCTGTCCACAGATCCTCATATTATGAACAGGTAATGAATAGGATGTTGGGAACAGAAATTATATGAACACACACACACACACTTTACCCAAGCAAATGTTTATATGCAATTCCCACAAAAGATAGAAGCACACTGAGTCACATTTCTGGGCTCACAGGTACACACACAGAGTAGCGATACAAATCATGAACAATTCAGCCAGACAAATATAAAAATAAGACTTACTCAAACACATCTTCCAGTAGAGCCCTAGAGATACAGATGACAAATTATTCTATCAACAAACCCCCACTCCCACTTATCCTACTATTGTCTGGCTGAATTTTTCACAGAAGCACATATGTCTGGCACTGACCTACAAACAAATTTCCTGCCTACTATTGGCTAACAAGTCATGTCACCTTTGACCCTCGATACCAAGTGACCCACCACAGAGCACGCTCCAGCAGCACAGGGAGACAGAGAGCAGCGAAGGAGAGATTGGGTGAGGGAGTGGAGGAGGAGGAGGAGGGGAACCAGGGAGGAGGGTGATGACAGAAGCAGGGAGGAGGAAGAGTGAATGGAGGGAGAGGTAACTCACATGTGACAGGACCGAGCTGTTCTGTTGATGGGAAGAGAGAAATACAACAACCTCAAAAGGAATGATAGATACTGATGTGGTTTTATCAAACCCCAATGGCAGTTTTCAGCAGCATCTATCATAAGGCTGGCATGACAGCTAACAGCAGTGCAGGTTTTCCAACAGTCTGACGTAATGCTGGACTGGTAGACGCTAGACTAAGTTTTATTTCTGTTGAGCAGCTATATATAAATATAAAATAATATATCACAGATGAAGTAAGGCCTCTGGTCTATATAAAATATCAACAGTGCCAGGAGATTTCTGGACTTTTTTTAAATCTGCACTACTGTGTTGCTGTGCCTTCAGGGCCATTGACCACCAGCCCTTTTCTTTTGGTGCTCTATGGCAGTTGTACCATAGATTATCACAGAAAATAAGATGTCTGAATACAACAATGTGATGGATTAACAATCGTGTAATGTTAAGTGCCAGTGGCACTGGTTCATTCTCGCTCTCACTCACACACACACAAACACACACAGCAGTCACAATGCAAAAGTGGAGGAGGAGGAGGAATAGGAAATGGTTGTTCCTGTCAGATAAAAGCATAGGAGGAAAATAGGAAACCTGGCTCACTTAAGAAAGTGAGCACAAGAATAAGAAAAAAAAAAGAATAGGAAGAGGTGAAGTGAGAGACAAAGGAGATGAAATGAAACCTAAAAGAGGAAAGCAAGACTGAAGGATGTAAAGGAATAAAGGAAGGAGGGTTTGGAGGATGAACTGAGTGCAAGACAGGAGGCAGGACTGACCTGATCTTTCTTGGTCTTGTGAGACGAGGCCACATGAGCCAGATACTGGATAACCTTCTTGGTGTTCTCTGTCTTACCAGCACCAGACTCTCCTCTATAGGAGAGAGACAAACAAAATTGGAGAGAACAGAGAGGGAAAGAGAGAGTGAGAGAAAGATAGTTTGAAAGACAAGGCCAAAACAGTGATAGTATTGCCACTTTGCCGTGTCTGTAACTCACGTGCAAAGAATGGACTGGTCTTCACGATCTGTGGAGAGACGTTGAAATAATGATTACGTAGCCTTTATAGGACAACAATGTTCCATGTTCCTGGTAAATGCATACAGTCAAAGTAATGTTACAAGTGAACTGAAGTTAAATTGTAGCAAACCCATTACACAAAATTAACATTTGTTATCACGAAAGCACATAGGGTTGTCGTCTCTACAACAGGAAATACAGTGGCCACAGACAGGAAGTCAATATCCGGCTTCCTGTGACTGAAAAAGTTGCTGCCTGCCTGCAAACTAACCAGCTAATGAACCATCACCTCCTATAATCTGAATGCTTCCCTGGAACATGCATGGAGAAAACCAGCACTGACGGGACGAGGGGGGGGTGGAGGGCATGACACATGAGAGAGCTATGGAGGTCAAGATAACAGGCCTGAGAGGGACCACATTGCCCGGCAATATATATATCCTCTCATGTACTGTGACTAATGCCTGATACAATATCTTCATTACAGCATTAGCGGGTTATATTGAACCAAATTTACAATAATCTCAAATATGAAAGCTATAAAAAAAAAAACTGATATATTTTGGAAATGATAAAACAGTGGAATGTGGGATAAAGTAAACATGTTTTATAACTGAGACTGCACAGACTTTGTTTAAATACAACTTTTCTTAGCAGGAGCTGAGAGCGTCTGGCATTTGGTAAGGCTAGTGGACTAAGTTAAATGGTATAAAACACTCTGCAGCCACATGGGTCCCCAGAGCCCTCCATTTAAAAAGACCAGTGAGAATATATCTATATACCTCTATTCTCATTCCCCTTGTTTCAATATTTTAGAGGAGGCACTGACGCCAATAAACCAGCAATATTGCAACCTCTTAGTTGTACTACAGTGAGCTATAAACTATATGACTCCTGAGAACACAGTACCTTCATTGACAGTTAAATCTTAAGGGGAAGCACATTACAGGCTCCCGGATGCTAAAATAACACTGGAAAGAGTTTGACTTAAATCTAAAACAAAATCTTGGAGGCCACCATATTCCAATAACATTCCACTTCAAAAGTTCCTCTACTGTTTGAGTGAGTGAATCATCATGGTTGCTGGTTTACAGCTTGGACAGTGACTTACCCTGCATCATGCTTCTGTAGGATGTGTCAGTGATGGCATAGATATGAGGTGGCATCTCATGCCTCTTCTTGCCCTTGTACATGTCAACAATCTCCTCTGAGTAGATGGGCAGGTTCTTGTAGGGGTTTATGACCACGCAGAAGAGACCGGAGTATGTCTGCAACGGATAGAGGCTGTGTTTAATCATGCTGTACTTTAACATGGAATAAGAAATGGCAGTGCAATGGATTCTAAAGGTGGGAGGGAGGGCATACCCTATATGTTAAGCATAGGGTGGAGTGCAGGGTCGAGGTCATGGACTGGGACACTGCTCATTTCATATAATAACTGTAGGAGTCTCCCTATCAACTATGAGTTTCACTTTGAGTTTGCTACCCTGTATGATTAGTGACTAGTATGACTTCCTGTGTCCATCAGGCCTACCCCCCTCCCCCTTGACATGTTGTTGAAAGTTTCTCCTGAACTCTGGATTGGTCTACTTCTTGATCACTGCATGTTAAAACTGACGAGTAAACATGGCGTTGAAATATAGCAACTAGACAGGATATCCAAGTCATATCTCAGATCTAAATGGTGACATTATCTCTTCTGCTTTGAGGCCTACATCAAAACCCCTCCTCCATTCCTTTCTCCCAACTCCACTAAATTTTCCCTCCCCCATCCAGGTCTGTGTATCTGGCAAGACTCCTTTCTCCTCCTCCCATATTTCTGTCTTTTTCTGCCGGCTGCATTCCTTTGCCGCACTCCCTACATCTCTGTACCCTCGTCTACCAGGCATCTCTCTCCAATTCTTTCATGCTCTCTCTCACCAGAGAGCGGGCCAATCTAAAAAAATACATAGTCTGGAGGCACTCAACCCAACCAAGGCTTGAATCCCCGAAGGAAAGAGGGGGAATAATCAGGCTGTGTTGACATGACCGGGTCAAAACACAAAATACCAGTGACCAAATCATTCCCAGCCCAGGACACTGGGATAAATGGCATTATTATGGGGGCAGTAATAACAATTACAGCACAGAAACTGTACTCTGAAGTCCAAACCCCATACACACACACGCCCCTAACTCCACCTCTCCTTCCATTGCTGTTTCCCTCTGGACAGCATTGTTCCCTACAGCTTCCTGTTTACAACATAACTTCAAACACACAGAGAATGAATATGTGTGCGTGAGTGAGTGAGAGAGAGAGAGTGAGAGAGAGAGAAGACAGACAGAGCCTGTGTAAACAGATGGCACACTTTCAATGCAGTGACAGTCTGCACACAATGGGATGTCTCAAACAATGGGGCTTAATGGGATGATTAGGTTGGACAGAGAGATAAACTGGTTTGAAGACTGGCTATGGCCGACCCTGGTTGTACTATGAGCCAATGAGGCTTTCATAACCAATCCGAAGAAAACGCCTTCGATAACATCACAGGGACAAGGCTATAATTATAAGGGACAATCTGTTTTAGGACGGCGTAGAGAGGAAAGTAATATAGCATTGGTCAAGAGGGGACTGAGAATGATGGTGTTAACAAAGTAACTGTTTGACATTTACACTTATCAATTCAAACACAATGGTGAGAGGTCGAGGAATGCATGTAGAGTTTGTGTGCTGGCCAAATTGATACAAAGATGAGATCATTTATCTTTCATGCATATACACAAAGTGCAGTTTTTCCTCTGCATTCATTCTGCTTTGGTGCACCACCACAGCAAGAAAAGAAAAGTAGCACCACTGCTAAGGTAAATGTCAAATTAAGTAACAGTGTAATTTAGCCGTGTCCTCTAAAAAACACAAAATGTACCACAAAATGTACAGGAAAAGGAAGTACAGGGTTCGTCTAAGTATGATGGTGTTGTGTGCATGACTGACTGCTCCATACTCACATAGATGAGGCCAGAGTAGTATCTCTCCTTCAGGTTGTGCAGCACGGAGGCCTCGTTCAGGCAGGTGAGCTCAGCCATGTCCTCCACCTTGCTGAACTTGGGTGGGTTCATCTTCTGGATGTCATCCTTGTTCACCTTAACTTTCTTACCAGAGTCTGCCAACTCCACCATGCACTCATCGCCGCGCTCCTCCTTCACCGAGCCGGCCTCAAAGCCAAGGCGCTCTGACGGCACCCACACCAGCTTCTTGGTGGCCCAGTCGGCCTGTGCCAGTGGGTTGTTGACCATGTTGCGGTCCACGTACAGGAACTTGTCAGCGTCCGACATGTTGGCTGTTTCAGAGAGAAATGGACAGAGGGGAGCGAGAGGAGGAAAGAGCATTTCTGGTTAGTGCTTTGAAACTGAGAAATTATTGACAGAGGTCAGAAACCCAGATATCAAGCTGTTCATTGTACTTGGCGCTTAAATCAGACAAACAAAAAATACAGAAGGATTAATTCAGATTATGTTCAGTTAAAAGCTTTTCATTCATCAACACATTAAGTTCAATTACATTCATTTATTACTGTAAGTCATCAATAATATCCAGATAGGGTCCAGGTTATTGTCTATGCATGTGAAAAAAGGGTCTGTTTCATTAGACCGGACCTTCCCTCCCCTTCCAGTTTCACATGTAACCTCTGAGGAATGCAGAGGTCAGCGCTGATGGGATGTACAACAGGCAGAGTGTGCTCAGGTTAGGTCAAGCTGACATAAAACACAACAGTGTCAAACAAGGCCCCACATCCCTTCTTGGCTATCCGCTGTGGACACTCACACACAATTACCAGCTGCTTCCCTTGCCAACGAAATCTTGCAACACAAAATGAGTCAGGGGGCTGTTAAAAACTCACATTTGTGGTAATGCACAACATGTGCTGACCATTTCATCTAAATACGTGGTTTGGGGAACGACTGCGCTTGTGTTGATTACACGCTTTGAGGACTGTCTTCAAAATAACTTGCTTTTCAACGTTGGCTTGATAGAGATGAAGAGCCAGTTGAGGTGGGAGGTCAATTGTGAATTCTAGGAGGCCTGTCAAGTCTCCAAAGCGTACAAAACATCTGTCGGGAGCAGCAATTCCCAAGTACAGATTAGCCTGCAGAAAGAGCAACCCAAATAAAAACTTCCCATAAAACTCAAGAGGGACTAAAACATATGGTTGATATCAAATGTTGCCTGCAGAGCTTTTGCTTCAAACATAAGCACACTGCCAGAGGTGAACGTTATCTTGTACTGGCCTAAACACGACCAGCTCTACTGTGACTCACAGCCCATGAAAAACATCTCTGTGAGGAGAGCTGTGGTTTCACCAATATAGAAGGTGACTAGACAAGTATTACCAGTATGGAGGGAACGACAGAGTGCGCATTGCATAAGCTTGAGCCGAGCTGTCTAACTAGAAGGGGTGCAGAAGGACTCCAGGCAATTAACCTAATGTGTTTTTACTGACACTGCTGCCCCTGACTTCACCATCTTGATTCTCTTCCTACATAACAGGAACAGAACAACGTTTTCCCCAACACTGCCACCAGGGTTGTTAGTTTTCCCTGGGAAGCTAGGGGAACATTCAGGGAGGCTAAGAGCTGCATTTACAACAGCACAGTCTTGTTTGCATATGCCGTGTTGCACAAATGCAAACGCATGGAAAATCAATCAGCACTACAGGTCAGATTCAGCCCTTTCTTTGACTACATCATATTTGGGCTAATTTAGTAGCTGGAAGTGTTTCAGCTCTCCATGAGAATACATTTGCAATGTAATCTCAAGTGAAAAGGGAGCTTTACCAATGCCAAGTTCTCATGCTCACTATTGTAAAACAGTGCTGCAGTGTACTCTACACTAACCACAGCTCACGGTGTTTCTCCCAAACAGATAAAAAGGTATGATGAAGTTAAACAGTTACTGTGCTCATGACTACTCCCAAAATGCCATTAACTGGGCCTATGCTTCAGACAAAATATAGACTACGTTTAGTGTTGCAAACTAATGGCTCACATATGCTGAAAAGGTGGCAAACCCTTGAGTCTCGGGAGGGAA
Source organism: Monocentris japonica (assembly GCA_900323365.1). Taxonomy (NCBI): domain Eukaryota; kingdom Metazoa; phylum Chordata; class Actinopteri; order Trachichthyiformes; family Monocentridae; genus Monocentris; species Monocentris japonica. The sequence goes on from OOFE01003767.1 coordinate 64,740, forward strand.
TAAGGGTTACAGCAATTCTAACAGGGTCATGTCTGGCCTGTCCGTTCCAGCACATTAACCTCGGCCTGGGAGTAAGAAAGCAGAGGGAGAGTAGTGGACAGCCATTCTTCTCACAACCCCCCACCTCCATCAACACTCTTGTCAGACCGTGCTACAGCTGACTTCCATCATTAAACCCCCCCAGTCCTCTCCTCTCTGGTCTGTTACTACTGCCTCCTCCTCCACATTCTGTAATGGTACATGGGGCACCTCACAAATTAGTCCTATCCCTCTCAGCTGGCTCCATGCTCCTTCCTTGTCCTCCAGTCCTGACTTCATCCTTCTTCTCCCCCCCCCCCCTTTTGTTTATCC
>OOFE01003767.1:69056-84187 GCA_900323365.1 Monocentris japonica
GTCTTGGTGTATGAGGTCTTGGTCTTTATTAGGCTTATCATGGTGTGTCTCTCTGTTTCTCTCGGCAGTGACACATGCAATCATCACCAGAGGCCTAATAAAGGACGGCCCTTCAAGAGATGCAGTCAGAACAACTTTTTTTGTTTGGAGTCCAACTCAAAGTGCAGCAATTTCCTGCTATTCTTCAGTTCTGTTGAAGCCTACAGGTGTGCGCTGGGAGGGGGAGGATGGAGGAAAGGATGCGGGTGGGGACAAAAACAGTCACTGATGACAGAAGCAGGGGAAAGAAAATGAAAGAGAAAAGGGGCGAGAACCGAGGGCAGAGAGAAAAGACTGAAGAGAAGACCAAGACAAGGCAATGGAACAGAAGTAAACAGTAGTGAAGAGAAATAAGAAATCCACAGCAGACAGTCTGGCAAATTTATCCAAGCGGCCTGCCAACTCAACCAATCGAGAAGAAATATCTGTTTCATCACACCAAAAATAGACGGGACCACAGGGAACACATTATGCAGCTAAAACATTAGCCTCTTTGAAAGAGTTGTGATACATTACTGATAAATGACTCAATGTCAAAGACAGACAGCGCAGATGTGTGTGTGCTTAGTCTCTTGTATTTGATGTTTCCATAACCAAGACATCACCACCTGTCTGAAGTAAAAAGAGAAATGGTAAGCATTTCTGACTATGCAATTGGATTACACACAGTTACAACTAGGAGCAGCCCTTTAAGGGAAAACTACATACTACATGGCATCAGCTCTGCCGTGGCTAATGGAGCGTCTTAATGTTCACCTCTCTGGCTGGGATGTTATTTCCTAGATGAATGAAGCTCAGCTGACTTGGAAGGAACTAAGATATGTATGACACTTGACAGCCCGTCAATCATCAAGGACTAGCCTTTCCTGGTAAATGTATGACTAATTTATTTGGAAAAGAAAATTGGCCTAGTCAAACCAAGATGCTTTTGTTACAGAGCCTCCACGTCCAAAATAGCATGTCAATCCTTTTGATTATCAAGGCCTAGCCACTTTCAATGGTACAGATGCGTTTAGATATTATTTGAGGAAAACGTTGGCACAGGCACATACAAATGTTTCGGAGGTTTTGCAGCCTTTGTTATCCTTCCTGTCTCTACTCTTAGCTCAATACTGACAATACAAACTGAAGGGCTAATTGGGGCAGTTAGAAGGCCAAGACAAGCTTGAGACCACACAACACAAGACAACTGTGGGACGTTGGCCTCTCCAAGTAATTTTTATTTGCAACAAAAGCAAGTGGCCTGCAAGTAATCTGCCTCAGCCAAGATGTCCGTCCTAAACAACCTCCAATGAAACCTAAATATCCACAGGCATGTTCACAGACACCCATTATCGTTTCAAAAAGAGCGAATGGCCTTGCACACAGTTCCTTATTCACATTTTAAAATGTCTGCATTTAATTTTGACTAGCCTACAATAAATAACCCTCCCAGGGGGGACCTAGCTTATGGACACAGCTGACACACGAATGGTGGAATGCAGCAATCTCTGCGGGGGGGCTTCATAAGAGCAGTGAAACTGGCAATAAGTGAGAAGAAATGGCCTACAGGGGACCCATTGCACAATACATTGCTAGAGTATAATTAATGCCTCAACTGCACTAACAGGATATGACATACAGACTGAATCTCACCTAATGTGCCCCGTTTAGGCTATACTTACCACAAAGTCCACCTTCCACAACCAACTGTCTACTTGATAGTCTGCTGCTTTGTCATGTACAGTAACCTCGTACTCTGTTCTAGGAATGGGTGTTATCATCCTGAGGACCACCACTATACGCTTGTGCTTATACCTAAGCACTATAAACTTTATTCCTGTGGCGAGCTCACATTGTGATTTAGTAGCTGCTTGGCAGAAAAGATGAGCTGGGTAGAACTGGAAGGTTTTGATTACAAATGAGAGCTGAAAGGTGCTGCTCCCACTCCCTTTGAGGCCTCTAACACTTGGCACAATGAGAAGCAGATTGCAAGCAAGCCTTGTGCGTATGGATGGAGGAATGCCACAGTTGTGAGAGCTCTGGTGCCCAAGCTGACTTGAGAGACAATTAATACGTACAGATTGCGATGCTCTAAATCAGAAGAAATTCTAGAGACAAGGCACAACTATTATAAAAGCCGCATGGTGCCACAGCATATCTGGTGTTTGATAAGTGAAAAGCCAATCAGACAAATTACAAAAGCCCATATCTGGGACAGCCCCACATTCATTCATGAATAAAGCGTCAAAGCATGTTGCTGTAATATTAGCCAAAATTATTATTAGGCGTAATGAAAGAAAATAAATATCCCGGGATCATTCATGGACTGACTGGAGACTAGAACAAATGTTCAAAAACCATTTTCATGACAAGGACCCCTCAAATAGATCCCCATTAGACAACCAACCCCCAATCGTTAGGTTTTTGTCCCCGAGTACCCAATGTCAGAAGATAGTTGTTGGTGCAGATTTATAATTATCTACACTGCAGCCGGGGTGGGGAACCTATGATCAAGATAATCATCCTCATCCTCGCATTGTGCCAACCTCTGGTGAGAGAAACAACAGTTAAGTCTATTCTTCTTTTATCTGGGGACCCCCTGGAATCCCCTCAGTTTGGGAAACCAGTGGAAAGTGCACATATAAGACATGAATGAGGTGAAGCGGGTAGTGGTGGACAGCACAGCCTGTCCACTAATGAACAGGTGACGTAATGCCGTGCAAAACCTCCATTTGTTTGCCTGCCAGACGTCCGGCTGGCCACACACAGCGTGAGTAACTCAGTCAGTATGTAACTATTACAAACAGAAAAGTTTAACCACAGAGCAATGAAACACTTCCCGATGTTCAAGCTAGAGCCACGCATATACTTTGGATTCACTTAGTCTCGCTTATCCTAAACTCTTCTTCGGCCTTTTCTGCAACTCATTCAAGCGAATCACTTCCTGGCTCTAGCTTAGCTTCTCGCCACATTGCCCGGACTGAGCCGCAGTTATAATGTTGCATTTGACAGCCTGCGACTTAGCTAGCATCTTACTGATTTCACATTACATTCACACACACACAGTAGTATAAATTTAGGGAACCAACACAGATGTACCTGGATGCTGTAAAGTTAGAGCAACTCCAGTATCAATCTGGGTTAAGGAAGTCCCACCCAATGAGGTTGATGAAGTTGCAGTTTTCGTCCTTCCTGTTTCGTTGCACTTGCTAGCAGCATGAGCCGAGCACAATGAATGAGTATGAAAGAACAAATAAATAAGAGTATGATAGGTAAAATGTTTAAGCTGGGGTATTACCTGCTTTTCAGGTGCAGGACGCCTTTTAGTAAGTGGCTAACAACCGGGTGGCTCAGTCGGAGTCAGTGTCGCCGCGAAACAAACTCCTTTCCAGTCGACGGCAGCTTCGCAGAGAGCTCAGACTAAACTACAGGGCTCGCTTCCTCCCTCTCTCTCCTTGACTCGCTCTTTCTTTTCTTTTTTTCTTTCCTTTTCCCTCCCTCTTTCACTGACTGGATCAAGTAATTTCACTCCGTGCGTAGTCAGCCGGGGTGCGGTCCAGCAGGAGGCGGGTCTGTGTGCCGCATGTATCCGCCCTTTCAGCCGCTGGCAGCCAGTGCTTTGATAATCCAGACACTTGGGCCAATCATGTTATGGCGGAGGCGTGCTGGGCGAGAGTCACTGGGCGAGAACAAAAACCTGAACTTGAAATAGTTGAGAGGAGAAGGGGGCACAGATAAAGCTGTGTTTAATGAGAGAGGTATGTGCATACTAAGCATTTTTATGACCATATAAGTACCAGTCCCGCTCAGGATGGACTGCATCAACCAGGTTCTCATAAATGTGTCACTAGGGCTTAGTCTGACGTGTGTCTGCTTTGAAAACATAGTAGTGATGGATTTAACTGTTAGGAGGCTACTACCACGACTATAAGTCTACCTAATATCAGAAAAATCCCTCATCCCTCTTTCTACTGCTACCACTTTACCTACAAAAAATCTAATAATAATAATAATTTCACTAAAGAGTATGAGGCAAAAATGATTAGTTACAAAAATCTCTGCCAATATTTTAACCTTGTTAAAACTATGTACACTTACCTCAGTCATTACACACAATTGAATAAAGATGTTAAATTCATGTGGATGTAACATTACTAATAACAAGATCCCCACAGGGAAAGTCTCTTTTTCCTCTTCTTGCCCACCTCCACAGCACCACACAGAACAGCACTCTAGGAGTTCATAGAGATTCGGTGTTTTGCTCAAGGACACTTCAGCAGGGTGGACGTTTGCAGGTATAGGGGCTTGAATCCCAGTTTTACAGTTGAAAGACAGTCTCCCCAAACACCAGGCTACACTGTCACCCCTAGAAATAGATTATTAGCACTCTTTTCAACATTTTATGCAATATCTTCTGAGATAATTGGAAACTGAAACAACTTTTGATCTTCACACGTGCATCTGTTTTATTTAACAGCATATGATAAAACATTAAAAACCACGTCCTGGGAGATTCTTAACAATTCCATGAGCAGCAAACTTTATAACATGGCAAACTGTAGAAATGTCTCCAGAGATGTTCTTATAGTCTTGTGAATGCGTATGTTTGGTGATAATTGTTTCTCTGAAGTTCTTTTCTCTTCACTATTTTCACAGACAACCAGGAAAGCAGAACAGACTGTGGGAACCTGCAACTTGTCACAGGTGAGTTGAATTACACTGCAAATGAGAATCTATTTCCTGCAACAAAATTGATTTGAATTGTTCTTAAGGGTGGCAATAATCATGGCCATTTTTCAATTTGGAAACCATGAAATATTCTTTTAAATTTGAATTCTCATTGTTTGATCATGTGCTGCCGTAAATCGATGGATGAATGTGTGAAGACAGAAAGTTGTTTCAATTTCCAATTATTTCAGAAGATATTGTGCATTATCTGCATAAAATACAAGGGTGCCAATAATCTTGGCCAGAACTGTATATGATGCTATAATTATTGCTGTTACATGAATCTCTGCCAATATTTCAACTTTATTAAAACAATGCTTGCTGCATATGCTTGCTGAGTCCTTACATGAGAAATTCATGTGGATGTAATTATAGCAAGTCAAAGGTATCCATACAGGTTTTAAACTGCACTTTAAAATACAATACAAGTTAATGATAACTGAACTTCCATTTGGCTGTGATAAATCAGAGCAAATATTAAACTGTTGATTATATTTCAAGTTTTACAATTTCACTGTTAAATTCACGTTTCATCATAAACTTCGCCATTACAGTTAATGCTACTGGTGGATGATTTTTGCATTGTGGTGAAGTTTAATTAAACACATTAGCGTACCTTTCAGAATATAAGATTACATCAAGACCATGTTAACACTAGATATTGTGCAAATCACATGGACACACAAGAAACTAGTACACAAGGTTCCCTCAGTCTAGCAGGTAAGCCTAGATTCATGACCAGACATGTTAATGCCACATGGCAACCACTGCAGGTGACAGTCTAATGATTGTGATGGACTAAAATACTGGTTTAGTCTCCAAATCACTGCTGGTATTTATTTTCCTTGTCTCTTTCCAAATGCAGGGTGAGTTGTCTCTGTCAACAGTTAGAAATGGTTCAGAGCGTCCCACGTCAGATGACTTTGTGTTTAGGGTTTAGTTGAAATATAGAGAATGGGATGTTGAGACATGGAAAAAAAGAGCAAGATGATAGATGTTGAGGTGAAAGTTCTGCCCTGCTACTGCCAAAGCCTACACGGAAGAATGGAACAGTACTATGTGAACCTGTTTACCTCAAATACTCCCCTGGGATTCAGATTGGGTGGTCTGGGCCAGGTCGGCCGGGTGGAACTTAAGGCACAGGTCCAATACACATGCCACAACCAGCGGGGAGATATTAGCAATGGAATATAAATATTTGAAATGTGGAGCAAAAATCAGCAGTACTGATCAGCAGCACAACCTGAGACTGAAAGAGAATTTACAATAAAGGCCCTGTGTGAAGATTAGAAGGATGGGTTTGTGGTAAGTGATGCTAAAGATGGATGAAAGCGGAAGAGTAAAGGTAATTTTACACGTTGCACTCTTGACCTCCTTCTTTCTTGTCTTCTTGTCCTGAATACGAAACAGATGATGTTCTGAGCTCATGCTGGTCAACTTTATAGCATGATCAACAGTAACAGGCACAAGACCTGATGCAGATATTGCTTTTATAGGTGACACCAACACACACAAAGCACAATTGAATTGCACAATTACAAATTCACCCTACCAGACAAAGGAAGCTCCTACGCAGGTACCCATTCTCTTTACAATTTGTTATTTATGTCCACCATGTTTCAATACGAAAGGAATGTGTTTGCATGTCTTCCTGCACGTTTAGCAGCAGGGCATCACATACATGTAGAACACAACATTGAACATGCAGTGTGGCTGGAAAAATCAATACAGCTGACACTCTCTCACTCTCATGACAACATTAGAAATTTAATCTGGAAGGTCAAAGGTCACCATGGCCTTCTCCCTGAGCTGTACCAGATGCTGAGGGAGCAGAAAGCAGAGAAATAGATGGAGAGAGAGAGGGAGAGAAGAGAGAGAGAGAGAAAGAGGGAGAGTCTTACTCCCACTGTCAAAGTAACAGCAATGGCACGAGACACACAACAAACTGAATTTAGCTCAGAAAAAATGAAGAATTTAAAAGTGGGCATCACTGTGAATTACCAAATATGGACACTTCTGACCTCACCATCTCCCTCCCTCTCTCTCTCTCTCCCTCCCGCTCTCCTTCTCACTGTGACCTAGTCTCCTTTTTTCCTTCAGTCGGTTGTAATAGCAACAGGGTGTGTCTGTAATTCAGGGTGTGTAAAGTCATTATATCATCCAGTCAGAAAGAAAAGGACTCATTCAGTCACACCATGTTAAAAGCATGGTATGTTAGCTCACTGTGCAATTACCTGAATTCATGTGTGTAGGTCTGTGTCAGATCTGACAGTAAATGGATGTTTTGTGCTCCTGTTTGACTCAGATCGCCCAACTATCATATAACCCAACACACATGCCGAAATAAATTCAACACACGCACTACTCTGTAATTGTGGGCCAATGAATATCAGTGGAAACACATTGTTCTTCGTGTCAGCAACCAAGCCCTGCGTTTTGTTCGACATCACTGAGCAATCATGCCTGGACTATTTACACAACTTGCTTCAATTTACACAGGCTCTCTCGACATGACAAGACAAAGCAAAGCAATGCTGGGAAAGTGTTTGTTATTGTGTCCTTAAATGGCAGGATGCATCCCCTCACAGCGATGTCCACAACCACCAAGAATAATTAAGAGCAGCTCCAGCGTTCCAGATATGCAATAATGAGAGTATAGCAGGGTGCAGTGCAATTTATTGTTTCTGCTGTCCTTTCTTCTATTGTTTCTTCTGCCCTGCTTCCCAACCCTTCCGCCCTCCCCCTTTTTCTCAGTAATCAGTACACAGGAAGGGGTGATAAGACACATGTTGACTCACAAAATTCAGGAATGTGGAGTAAAGAGAAAAGATGGAAAGCTTTCCTCCTTTTCATTGTCAAGCTGTTTGTTTCATCTTTATAGATTTGACGGCAAGTCGTGATATAAGTCAATATTGTATTCTTAGCCATGCATATGTTGCGTGGGAAAAAGAAGAGTGATATAAAGAGCAACAGTGGCTGCTTTGTCTATGTTGGGTTGGTTATTTGTCTGGAACAGAATGGAGACTTAACAAGCTAGAGGGCAGTGTGTGTTTAAAATATAAATACAGCTATGTATTTACTATAAACACAGAATACTCTTAGGCCGCGCCAGATCTGGGTGTTGTTACAGAGTCACTCTCTCCCACACACACACACACATACACATGATGCACACACTCAGACACCAACACACAAGCACGTATCCACACATCATGCAGACACAGACACACAGGCAAGTTCAACTCAAACAAACACACAGCAAACATAAATGGTTTCAGACTCTGAGAAAAGCAGGCAAACAGGGACAGATTTTGTCGGAGGAATTCTGCAGCTCTCCCTGTCTGCCCGTTTGTTCAGCACTCACTGACTTCCCCTGTCTTTTTTTGCCTTATATGGTAACAAGACTGGTTGAGTAAGAGAGAGAGACAGCGGGAGCGAGGATGGAGGTGTGGTCTATTGTTTTTGGCGGAAGAGGTGTAGGGTTACGCCGCTCTTGAACCTTTCCAGGCTGCCGTCATCTCTTCAGTCACCTCACTGCTCTGAATAAGGCAGACAAAGGGGATGAACAGACAAAGAGTAGTACGGGGGGGTGCAGATTAGTTCACAAGTAAAGCCAACCATCAATCCTGAGGTCTAGACTCTGGTCACTCATTGGGGAGCTGAGAAAGAGAGAGAGAAAGACAGACAGCCATTTAAACTATGTAGTGTCCCAAAAGGAATGCCTTTCATCCAGCATGCACGATATTTGGGTTTTGTATTATAGCTAGAGGACTGACTGATCCAACCAACTGCTTCACTCACACCTGGTTATGTAATGCCAGTGGAATTCCCCCTATTTAAACAACATTGGATCTCTGCCTCCATTGGCTACTGAGCAACTCAGAGTCTCTGCGTGAATATCCCCCCAGGGGTTTTATTTGTGTGGCGATGATCTAATGTGAGCCAGAATCACAGAAACTGCAGATGGAACATGTCAAATGTTAATAAGTAGTCTGGAGGCCCTTGCCATGGTCATGTCAGCTGTGGGTTCTTTAATAACATACTGGGATGGGAAGGCAGGAGGGGCTGGGAATGTTCCTTGGTAGCAGCCGTGAGAGAAGAAGGGATGATGAAATGATGACTGGAGGGAAACTGAACGCAGGTGCTCGTCTGTCCCGATCCCATTCCAGCCCCTTTTGACCTCAATTACTCACTGGAGTGTGTCTAGTGATAAATAACACAGAAAACTTTTGATCTCACACTCTACGCACGTGGAGGTCTTGGTGGAAGTGACAGCTGCAAGGAGGACGGTTGTGGGTCTAGGTTGTTCAAACAACTAGTATCACTTTACTTTCACTTTACTAATTTCTACATCTCTTGGAAAGCATCTCAGAAAGTGATCATTTCCACCAATCACAGTCCCAGTCAAAAGGATGAGGCCAGCTGTGTCTTTTTTTGATTGGCAGAAATCAGCTGTCACTCCTACTTTGCCTTGTAAACCAATGATTCACTCTCAAGACTTTGCTTCTAAAAATGCAGAGCAAAAAAAAAAAAAAAAGTATATGCGTTTGAGGCAGAAATAATTGGGGGGACAATTCATCCTTGTCTGCATCTCCACCTATGCTTATATCTTCACATTGGGCTAAACTGCCAGAAATCTACACAGAAGAGGGTCTAGGCCAGTGGTCCTCAAATCCAGGCCTCGGGGTCCAGAGTACTGCTGGTTTTCTATTCTGCCAGGTAGTTTCCATTCTAGCTGTCTAATCGGGGATTGATTAAGACCTGGGATGCCAGGTGAATGCAATTAACTTCCTGGTAGGAGAGAAAACCAGCAGCACTCTGGACCCCGAGGCCCGGATTTGAGGAACTCTGGTCTAGGCCTTAAACTATGGGGGACTGCTGCTTGGTAGACAGTTTGGTCAAAGGGGAGAGGAAGCTGTGATGATGGATTAAGCTGTGTATTAGGCCACAGCTGCTGTTGTCGCAGGCTTTGATGAATGAGAGAAAGGTGGCACGGGCGAGTTTGTTTGATGAGGTGTGCGAGACTTAAGACACTGACATAGAGATGAGAGAGACAGACAAGGAGACAGACACAGTTGATTTGAGGACATAAAGCATGGGAGGTCATTTAGACAGAGGCGTTAACTGGAGGCTGGTATGTAGGCATGTTTCTGCCTATCACTCAGTTACACTGATGATAGGGTTGGTGAGAGCGGGAGTAACACCTAAATGTTCAGACAGGAAAAAAAAGAGATATAGCAGGTGTCATGAATTATGTGCAACAGAATAAGAAAGTGTAACCACTTCTAATAAGGATAAATACATTGGCATAGGAGAAAACAGAACCAATGCAAGCCACAGAATCTTTTACTGTATGGAAACCTCATATCCATTTCCCTGGTTGAGAAAAACCTTACAGAAAACGCTCCTTCCTCTGTCTTAAACTCCTACCACCAAACAAACATCACACGAGCATCCCATTTCTGCATTCCTCTTCGAATAGCTAAGAGAGGGAAAGTCCATGACTTAAATACTATGTTCATTGCGTCATTGTCATTAGCGGCAATAAACAAAGTGGTTAAAATAAAGGAAAAAAAAAAAAGTCTTCGTTCCTCACCCTTATCTTTCTCAACCACGGACATACCTGCAAGTACGCTTATAAGTATATAACATGTTTAAACTCCTTTATTACTTCACTTATCATATTACATAGTTTATTATTGAAATAAAATCTAAGTCAAACCCATGACCATATTTGTAATTCCCGCTTTACTTTCACAGTCAGAACCCAGGGTCAGACAGAATGCAGACAGAGACACACACTGTCACACACAGACACACGTCTCACATTATTAGGCATAACGGTGTAAAATGACTGTGTGGCCTCACAATGCTAGAGAAAGGCCACCCTCATGTGGACAGAAGCAGGAACTGCAGATCACATTGTCACAAAGCTCATTCACTAATGTCAGGTCAGGTTTGTAACCCCTCCCTCCCCACTGAACACTATAAACATTTGTCCCTCATATAATACAATACAAGTGTGATACAGTGGAGTTGTTGTCCACTCTATACAATCTATTACAGCAAACTGTTACACACTGGCTCAGCTGCTCTGGCAGTTTGAATAGTGTAGAGCCATTATATTAGGAGAGAAAGAGATGAAGTCCTGCAAGATGGAAGCAAGACACAAACTAAGAGGGACATAGAGCTCCACAAAAGCACACACCCATCACTAGACTAAAGAAAGAGAGAGAGACAGGAACAGTAACACACAACAGAAGCAGTGCGTTAAGGGATGGGTGTGAGCGCTTGAGAGTTTGCCAGCTCAAAACGGGCTGTGTCTGTTTGGCACAGCAGAACGTGCCAGACTTGTACAAAAATGCACCATGACAGTGATGCATGACAGGGCTGGGACAGACAGGTTCATTGTCCAATGAGCTTGCTGACAAACGAGTCCAGCTGATCGTCATCTTTGATCCCCACAAACTGGTCGATGACATCACCTCCCCGCATGGCGATTACTGTGGGAACTGCAGAAACCTGGAGACAGAGGCAGGTTACTTGTCATTAGTTGAGTGACTTACAATACAAAACAATGTATATTCTGTATTAACTATAGACCTCAAACAAAGAGGTAGCAAAATAGACAATTAACCAAATGTTCATAGTAGCATAAAACAAATTCTTACCCCATATTCAATAGCCAAGTCTGTGTGATCGTCTATGTCAACCTTTGCCATAGCAATGCGGCCTTTCTGTTTAGCTACAGCCTTCTCCAACCTCGGCCCAAGGATCTTACAGGGACCACACCACCTAAAAACAACAAACATTACCAATGTTGATTAAATACGTAACTCTCTAAAAAACAGCAGTCTTCACAATTCTGTTAATTTGTTAAGAATATAGGCTACTAACGATTAAAAAACAAGGAGCAAATGGGTCCGATTCCACTTCACTATTTGACAGTTTCCAAAATTAGGTATCTAACATTTGAAAAAAAGTGACACGTAGTCTTACAAAATGATTGCTGACATGAGAGTAAACCTTATCATAGAAACAGATTTCAGTTGGTAACCTTTTGATCATAAAATACTAATATTTTAGAGGGGGGGGGCGCACTATGTTTATTTCTTAAATATTGAATAATGAATTTCAGGGAACAACTTTTTCTAAAAATGGTTCTACTGCTAAACGGTTATGCCATTGCAATTCACAGTATCAGCATGTAAGCTTTAGCACCACAGTCCTGCTCTATGGATGTTGCTAAGCAACTTGTGATTCAATGCTATGTTGCCATCTATGTTGCCAGGATGCTAGTACTCCAGGGCTAGTACTCACTGTGCATGGAAGTCGACTAGCACAGGCAGTTGGCTGTTGATGACCCTCTCTGTGAAGTCTTCGTGGTCCTGAACGTTGAAGGAAATCTCGCGGCGAGAGGTGTGAGGAAGGCTGCGAGGCAGAGTGCGTGAGGGAGAGAGGAAGGAGAGATGGGGTGTAGCAGACTGCAGGGAGGTGGAGAAGGAGGCGGTGGATGTTGGAAGACAGCGGATATCTTTCACAGAGAGGGTCCAAATTCTACGGACTAGCAGCCTGTGAGCCATCTGTATGGGAGACATAACAGGAGAAAGGGACAGAAGATGAATCTTGATCAATCAATTCCATAGTGGTTTCAGGCCAGTTTCTGTCTGTCTATTCAAAGGCAGCAGTTTGTACAAAGGTATACTATGCCACAAGAGAGCTTTATGTAATGTAGGGTGTACCATGGCCCAGTGTGCTCTCTTGTATGTCTTGGGTGTGACAAGATTGAACTGGATTCCCCCATGACTGTAACACTGGTAGCTATCGTTAAATAAGCACTAACAAATCTATCAACAAGTAGGCCAAGCCCATAATTTGCTTTTATGGCTTTAATAAACGAATTTGAGCCCGACGAATGCTGGTAACGTTACATTTTCACTGTGGCTGGTAAGTTAGTTTACTCAGCTTAACACTTTGGCAGGAAACCAAGCATTGTCTGGTAAAATGGTCAAAGTGGCTGACCTGGTGCCATGACGTTAGAACTGTCAGTTAGTTAACAGCTAACTTCAGCTAAGTAACGTTATTTCTGTCTTCCAGCCATGTTGTCCTCCTACCGTTATACGTTCCTGAAAAGCCACACCAAAGCTGAAAACACAACTGACCCTCAAGCAGTCAGAGCCGAAACCTTAGTTAACATTTTCTCCCTGACCGCTAGGACAAATCCCACCAACGACGTACGAGGTGTTTTGCAATCTCTTGAGTTGCTGCGTAAGTATTTACGGGCAGCCCTAACAGCTTTTTCCTCCAATAACCTCCGTGTGACTTTGCCCTCCTCTTTTTCTTCCTATTTTCTTCCTCCTCCTCGCCACCGCCTCCTCTCGTTATGAAACACACACTCCTCAAACTGGAGCACAATTACATACCAAATGCGCACATGTCACATATTAATCGAAAGTATTAGTATTAAACAAAACATTTCCAATATTTACCGCGTTGTTTAGCTGTCGCCGTTCTTGGTCGCGCGGACCACTGACTATGAAGTACTTCCGGTTTGTGTTGCCGACAAAAGGGCCCGCGCAGCTTTTTCAGCCCTTTTCTTGTCCACGTTAATGTTGGTAGCGCCATGCTGTGGCCAGGTTGGGGAGCACAATGGCAAGCACTTGGGCCAGGCGATTTACTGGATTTCAGATTTACAAGGGAAAGGCCTAATTAGCACATTTTTAGAGTTTCTCTCTGAGGAATATTTCAATAAATGACACATATACGATCTAAAATACTTTCTTTGTTAGTCAACTGCAGGGTATCAGAAAATACCAGTTCATGTCAAATCAATAAAGCAGGCCTATATATAAGTCCACATTGGTCTGAGGTAAATGAATAATATCCCTGCTCTCTTTTCAGAGCACCATTCAGTCATAATTTATTGAGAGAGTTAAAGGGAAAGGCAGGGTCGATGGACTTGCGCCTTTCATGTCAGAGAGGGCAACAGGATGAAAGAGAGAGGTGGGTGTTTGGAGTAGAGATGGGGATTATCCAGGTTTAGTTAAAAAGTCAAGGTCTAAACAGACTGACAGACACACTGGACGGACACGCTGGATGGACAGGAAGACAGATAAACCGTCAGATAGACAGAGGAAGGAATTGGTCAGGTGGCTGATTTGAAAACAGAAGTCCAGCAAAAGCAGATGTATTAGTGCAGTATTGAACCGCATCCAGTACCTGATAATGAACAAAGGTGTACAGAGACAAGCACACTGCCCGGTGAGTTTCCCATTCTTCTTTCTTTGAATCACCTGGACATTTCTCCAAAAAGGCATGGTTATATGTTATTCTGACCATGAAGTATTCTTACATAAGAATGAAGAGGCAGACTCATCTGGTGTTTAGCTGGCTAATACATACACAAGGATAGCCATCGCTCCTCTGTTTTCCTCTGCTTTCTCATCTCATCTACTTCTCTTCCTCCACCTCTATTCTCACAGCCTCAACTAACTCAAATTGGCACTATTTCTACTATGTAGTCAATACATAAACTAAACTATCTCTTTAACAGAGAAAATATTCCTATTTTCCTATTTTAATGTTTTTTCTTAGTCCCTGTTAGAGAAGAGGAATGCACTCCAGAGTAGCTGTAAAGAAGATTCTGTAGGTAACATCAGTGCGATGTCTTGATGATATTTTTGATCATCCTCAGCTTTGGACTGTTATGGACCAGTGGACGGACATATCCTCAGCCTTATTTATAACAGCAGAATGAGCCATCCCTCCACACACTCAGAATTGGGCGTCAGGAGCGGCCATGTCATGGAGCATGAAGATATTAGAATGGATAAAAACATTCAGAGGAAGGTTGGGAAGTTGAGACCCGCTGCCACCCTTCGACCCCCACCCCTGTTTCGCAGCGTCGGACCGTCTGGGCTTTCTGCCAGCCTGCCCCCACACCGACGTCTCCGCTCCATATTCTGCAGGTCCAGAGCTGTGCTGCCTGCAAACACACACACCGCCGAAGCTTCAGAAACGCACACCTTTAGGCCAGACGACCATGTTCATACACTTCCATGTCTGCTGGGTTGCAATGATGCACTCTCAGAAGATATTCATATTGACACAGTTTTGAATGCACAGCAAAGTCGGCCTCAAGTGAACTCAGATCTACACAGGCATGTGATATTTAAGTCAGGAGTTCTTGCAGACACACTGTCTCTAGTAGCAGCCAATCCTCAGGCTCAGAGCAGGCAGGAGGACAGACAGCTATTTTCTCACCCTCCTCCACCTTCAAGGACCCATGGCAGAAACAGAGGGAAACGGGGCAGAGTAGTGTCTCCACTTCAGACATCAGAGGAGCCTGGGACTGGATCACTGGCAATGAAGAAAAAGCAGCA
>OOFE01003772.1:21021-33591 GCA_900323365.1 Monocentris japonica
CTCCTGATTGGCTTTTTTTTTGGGAATATCTATCTCTACTAATTCTGGAGTCACATTGACATGAGCGATAGCTCGTTGGACTCAGGACAATATCCTTTCAATTGGTGATGTCACTTAAGCCCCTCCCCCTTTCCTTATTGGCTGTTTGTCAATTGTTTGTCTTTATCCATCCCAAAATCAATGAATTATTCATCCCCCAATTGAGGTGTGATGGCTTATTGGTTTCCAGGTGGTTGATGATGCCATTTATGTCCCAGCCCCTTTCCTGATTGGCTGTGTTTTTATTATTTGTTCCTATTGATTCCAAACTGATTCAATTAGTATTGTAATTTGCTCTGCTGCTGCCACCCCTCAAAACATTTGCATTGCAAACATTACAGTTAGCTGTCTGACTGCTTTGTGCAATGCGCCACACGGCCAGCTTACGCCAAATCATTTTTTACATCAGTTTGCATGAATGGAAAGGAGGGGGGAAATTAAATACATAAATGGATAGGAGGCAACGTGCAGCCATTACCGATTCTGATTCCCTTTAGCATCGGCACTAGTTTCCCTCCACTCACCAATGCACAATTCCAAAACACACCTAATTTAGTTGCTATCCTCAGTGCAGCTACCAGGCAATCTCACTGCAAAAAGGCCAGTTAAGTGTTTATCTATACATTTACTTCCAGTACCGTTTATCTGCGTTTTTATCAAATATATTCAATAAGATACATTTTTGTAGCTTCAGCAGCAAAGTTCCTCTCATCTCCCATGCAGTTGTAAAATGGACGATGAACGAGAACTTTCTCTCAATTGACTAAACAATTTGATTGGTTGAGCACCTCGACGTAATGATTTGACCATGATTTGACACAGGTAACCATTAAACCATGAAACCATTTTTAATCACATTAAAAAGTACATTCTCTGGTGTTGTTTTAACAAACTTGCTGCACCAAAATAAGCTGCATTTCACAGTAGCACCACAAACTCAATCTCATATTCATTCTCGATGGAGCTGTGGCAGAAAGTGTTCTGATCTCATGACATACTTGAGTCCTGGCTCTGTTGTTGCTATTTTGGTGTGTGACTTGTTCATGTATGCACACCTAGATTAAACTGTCCAAGGTCATATGAATACCAGGGGATTGTTTTGCTTTAAAACATTGCGTGCATGGCCAAGGACACAGGTTTTGTGTCCCTGATAGTATACAGTGCACTGGACTGGAAATTAAATTGGTTTTGTTTATTTTGTTAGGAAATGCAGTTTTGTGCTTATGCAAGTGAATAATTTTACAGACAAATATGTACCCCAACTTGGCTGGCTCACAGGAATACCACAGCTGTGGGGTTGAAAAATAGATGGTTGATATAATCACTGAGCAAGAGTAATGCATTGAAGCTCAAAATCTTTTTCAACAACTCTGTTTGTTCTGTACAAGAGGGCTACACAAATCTATAGATCTAGTAAAAGATAGAAGCGTCTTGAAGGAACATTTGGTTTTCGAATTCAGTTTGAGATGATCTGATAACGCTTCCCTGTTTTATAAATAACTTTTCATATGTGATCACATCTATTTTGGCTCAAAAGGTGAATTTGGGTGCCACGAAGACAGATACCAGGAAGCTGATTGGTGAGGTGAAGGGGAGTGAGAAAGCTGTCCACGAAGGGCTAAGAAGACAGAGAAACAGAGCGACAGTGCAAAAAAAAAAAAAAGCATGAGGAGAGTTCAAGTTTTTAGTGAAGCCTATAAATAACTTCGCTCTTACTGGAAGTTTCATGATGGCATAATGAGCTGTCACCAGATGTGTCACTCACCGCGCGGCTCAGAGTGAAGCAAAGCCAATGTGTGTATCAACCAACCCCTAGTAATCAGCTAAGAGGTGAATCATGTTCTTCTGAAACTTGTCCTTTCAGCATAAGCCCATCTATCTCAAGTCCTCTTAGTTTCCAGACACCAACACACATGTTCACACGTACATTTGGCTGAACCCGTTTTTCAATCATTGCGCACCAAATGCCAATTGGATGTATTAAAAGGTCTTGTGAAAATTCGAATGAGATTTTAGAGACGTAGAGTTGTTGAAAGGATATTTTAAGGAATGTCAGCTTTTTGAATGGGAATTTGCCTGCTGGCTTTAATCAATAGATAATCTGAGAGGTGAGTGATGGTTAATGTGATCCCATGTCCGAGGCTGTTCACTGGTTATGTGAATTGGTGAGCTGGGCTGGGCTTTGGGGTGAGGCAGAGCTTAAAGAGAACAACCCTGGGATGCTGATGGGGCCTGGGGGGAGATTTTAAGAGTAGTCTGGAGCATTAAACTGTCGATTGCTCCAGGCAGCAAGCGAAGGCAGTCTCTGAGAAACTCCTGGCCTGTCAGCGTTATCTCCTTCTCCCTGTTGGGAGGAGACACGCTCCACAGGGACGCTATCACCATGGGCTGGTGTGGAATCAGATTCTCCTATGTCAGTCCCTGACCTCACTGTTATATGATAGAATGTGAAAGTGAACCTGGACCAGTGCCTAGGGGCAGTGTCTGCCATTGTCATGGGAATATGATGTTTCACTGTGTTCCCAGACTTCTCTCTCCTCACACTATCGGGCGTGCATGCGTGTGCATGTACGCATGCACATGCATCAGAAAAATGCATCAGAAAAATGACAGAAAGCACAGAGATTAAGGGCAACACAAATGATATGCACATTTCTTTGCACTGTTGTTAAGTTTTACCTTAACTCCCCTGTTTGTAACGTGCTAATCTACGCTCACCAAAGGACAGACTTCTTCAACAAGATATTGTGTTGGCACAAGCACAGAGAGAGCAGAGAGAGAGAGCGGAAAAAGGGTGTGAAAAAGAAAAAGCGAGGAAGATAGAGAAAGAGAGGCAGTTAAACATTTACACAGTACAGCTGTAACCCCCAGCAGATGTGTGGGAGGACTCGGTGCTTAGAATCCATTGGGAGGATCTGTACATGCACACTTAGCTGTATAAAGGTTAATGAAATTACACAGGGGGTAGGTGCTGCAGCTGCAGGTGTGCTTTCTGACACACATACATACAGACACACACTTAAGAGAGACATATGGGAGAATAGAGCCCATTGAGTTCCTTGGGAGCAAATAAACTCTGCACTTGTAATTGTAGAAGGTAAAATCTGCACTTCTAATAACCACAGTGATATATACTTTCAGGGCACTGGATCAGATTGAGAGAGCATGATTTCGAGAACTGGTGTTGTTGTTTGGAAATGCATTTTTTTCTGTTAGTCTCCTGGCCCAATGCTGCTGATCAGGGCCATCTGTGAGAGAAGTTTACGCCCTTCCCCCTCTTGTCCCTCTTTCCACACATCCATTTCATGAGGCTTGTGACCTTCTCAGTGTACCTTCACCCTGAACACACACACACACACAAAAGCAGACACCAGCAGCAAATTGAAGGCTAAATAGATGCCTTGGCGCTACCACAATAATGCTTCAACTTTCGATGTAAAGATTTTTCAAGGTGTGTGTGTGTGTGTGTGTGCATGCGCATGCTTTCCCACTTGTCACATATAGGGATAAATTGTTTTTTGGCCATACTCTCAGGTTTGTCCACTTATTTGTCCACTGTCTGAAGTTTGATTTATATTGAGCCACTGAACCTGCTGAAATACTGTCAAACCTTTTCCTCAAGTCAAGCATGGTCTTCAAAATACATTGAACTTCATAGCACCACAAGCACCTGTTGTAAGCCCATATGTTGGTTGAAGGTTTTCTTACTGCCTTGGTTTGTTGCAGTAGGTCAGAGAGCACATAGTGATTACTACTTCTGTGTCCTAGAGGGAGCCGAGGATTAGAAGGAGCCAAAATATGAGATTGACAGCAGGACAAAGATATTTAGTTTCACATTATGCATAGCTTCAGTCAACTCTCTATTCTTAAAACTGTTTACAACTGTGTCTTATCCCCAAGGAACAGATGGTTGTCTCTGTGTTGTTTTTTTCTTTGTGTGCTCACGCATGTGCAAATGTTCATGCATGTTCATATGGCTTTTATTTTTATTCTCTGCCTCTTATTTGCCTTTTTTTGGTTGCTGCATCAAACTTGTTAAAATGTGTCCTGTTCATCCCGACACCATTGCTTTTATAGTTAAGGTGCAACTCAGGTGTAATTTTTATTTGAGCGCGTATAGCATTTGGCTTCCTTGTAGACCACTCTAAGAGCAGAGTGGTGATGGGGGATGGGAAGTCTACTGGACACAGAATAAGAGAAAGGTTAAATAACATGTAAGTGAGTTAGCAAGCAGTAAAAAAAAATATGTAGGACGGTGAAGTGGATGATGAAATGATAGACGAAACAGATCGTCATGGCGTGGAAAGGGAAAAAAGAGATGGCAAAAAGCAATTGATAGACAGAAGGGGGAGGGGTGGCGATACCAAAAACAAATGAGGTAGAGTGGGATAGAGAGATAGAGTTAGAGAGAGAGGGAGGGCTAGAGGGATACAGGCAGTGTTCTAATGACTTCACACCCCATTAGCCACTTAGTCTGATGCGTCACACCTCATTATGCTGCTGGAGCAGCCGTGCATGAACGCGTGAAACCGTCCACTCAGCCAGACCTGTCCACCCGCTCCAAACGCTCACTCACTTACAACAATTAGAGGATGTGTGTGTACGTGTGTGCACGTGTGCGCGCACCTGCGTGTGTACGTGCATGTGTGTGTAACGGTGAAATCCATTCCTTTCTTATTTCAGAAAACAAAGGGTTAAAATTGATTGATTAAAGCCCAACGAAGACCCTCTCAACAGAGATGTAGCAGCTCTCACTATGTGGCATTTCAACACAACTTCTCCATGGCTACCCCAGAGCTGAAGCTGGAAATGCTGCGAACGGGCCAGAGCAGCGCCTTCTTTGTCAGCCTACATAAGGGAGGAGGACCGAGTAGCATGCTTCAGAGGACTCTCCTTAATCACTCTCCCTTAAACACGCGAGTGCACATGCACACACTCTTGCACAATGACAAACATGCACACATACACATGCACAGATAGAGGAGGGGGAGAGAGAGAGAGAGGTCTCCCCATACCATTCCCTGCACGGGCAGCCCCAGTTGGCAGGGTGTGCAGTGTTCCTCTCCAGGACAAGGCCTGCTAACTCAAACCCCTGGCTTGCAGCCACACTCCTCTCCATTACAAACACTGGGCCCATTTATCCCAGTGCCCCCCCCCTATCCAGTCACACTGCCACCCCAGGGGGAATGCCACATTATGGCTCTGTAGCCACTGTAACTGACGTCTCTATTCAGCTAATGTTTGTTGTTTTGCTCTGCTTGGTTTGTTGATATTCAAGTAAAAATGAAACATACTCCATGTGGGTGTCAAAACAAAGGGGGTAATCCTAGGAAGTAAAAGGGAACATTAGGGGAAAAAAAACATTGTTTCATTGTGCCAAGCTTTGTATTATTCATGGGTCCCAGAGAGATATTTCAATCTGAATAGTCTCCTGTTTAAAGCCAAAGTAGACTGAGATGTAGGAGCTATAATGCAACAGATCTCAGATCAGCAAAGTTCTGCTATGTGGAAGAGTTGTCTGTAACATGGCTTGTCTTGTATTTCTGTAGCTAACCTTGAGCGATGTGTTCTCTACTTCTCTTCTCTTTTCATTGGGATGTGGGTTGGATGGAGGGGGCTGTCCATCCGTCCATCTGTCAAACGTGATATCTAAGTTGATATTTCAGACACCACTAGTCTGATTTTAATAAAACTTTAAGCGATGATGCATCTAGGCAGGTTGGCCTAGCGGTTAGAGAGACCGACTCATCACCAGAGGGCCACTGGTTCGATCCCCAGCACCACCAGGAGGGTGTATTCCAGCTGTGAGCTGGTGATTGAAAAAAATGACTGGTGTCACAGCTACGGTGCCCACTAACACTGCCAAAGTACCCTTGAGCAAGGCACTTAACCCCCACTGCTCCATGCGCTCTGTCCTCTGACCTGAAAAATACATGTGTGGGGTGGTATATTGTGTGAGTATCTAGTCAGGGGTGTGCAAAGAAAGAAATTCACTGCATGTATGTATATGTGCCAAATAAAGTTCATATTTCAGACACCACTTGTGACAGAATGTGGAGAGATGATGCATTTTGGCACTTTGTTCTGGCGTTTAAATAAATCACACTGATTGCCAGATGTTGATGCTATAAGTGAAGGTCAAGGGTTAGGGTTAAGGGATGATGCATCTTGTTACTGATTGGCCCAAGGGGTGCCTGCATCATATGTAGGGGACGGCATGTACTTGTTCCTACTACTGCAATGTCGACTCAGGACTGTGTAGAGGCTGTGAAAGACACAATCCTGTCCGGAGATTACACACACAAGGATCAAGGATTCAAGGTTTGTCCACAGTGTGACTGTTTTTTCTCCTTCAGAAAAAAGCTATGTTAGAGGGTAATGGCATTAGGATCTGCCCACCACAACACATCACACTGTCACTATAATATACAATAAGTGTTACCAGACCAAACTGACAGTCTCAACTCTGTAAATGAAAATTTCACAAAATGATCAGCACTCTCAAAAGCTATTGCATGCAACCACATCCTCCCCTTCATCCAAAACCACTAACGTAACACAAGGCCCAGGATACGTGACAATGATATAATCTAAGGCAAATTCAAATTACCACAGCACTTTTTGTTAATTTCAATTTGCACCCAGTCTTTTGGTGCTCCAGTTTCACAAGTGTTAGGTTGTGCTTGCTAGCTGGGGCTCTCCCCTGACCTTCAGCAGCGCACCAAGAGATAATGTAATCATGGTCAGGGAGTCGCTGCTGTCAAACATGTCTCCTCCCTGTGATGAACGCACGCTGTGTGAGCATGTCAAACATCACACACCTGAACACCTGTCTGTTTCTGTCTTCAACCCCACCCCACCCCCGTCAGACAGGACAAAAGGGGGGAAGGACAAAACTGAAGGGGATTGGAGGGCGGGTTGTTAATGCAAGTACAATCGAAGGTAAGAAATCCTCTAGAGCCTAATACAGTAGGTGCATTTGGATCCCAGCAAACAGCAGTTAGATTATGTCACACAGTAATTAGATTGTTCATTGAATCAACTGGAGATGTCATGAAAAAGTCCGTGTAAGTGTGTGGTTTACATGTGCATACGTGCCGCAACCATTTTTGTGTCAGCTGTTGAACCAGGCTGGCAACTATGCCAGTGGGCACAGTGTGCAGTGTGTAGGCCCCATGCTGCGTCCCAGGGCTGGGTCACTGAGGCCTTGCTGGGATATTTTGTGCTGCAGACTCGGGGTGGGTTTCCGTGTCAGTATCATCTATGACCTCTCTTTCCCATCGCCCTCTTTCTTCAAGCTCTTCATCTCAGTCTTCCTTCCTCCGAGATGAAATGGGGATAACTCCTATAACCTGGAGGCACTGGCATGTGAAGTCTCACATCTCACACTCTAAGGGTTTAGAGGGAGTGAATTGCTTGCATGGCATGCATGTGAATGCATGTGTCTAAATATGTGTGTGTGTGTGTGTGTGTGTGTGTGTGTGTGTGTATATGCATGATAGGGTGAATGCGTGTGATCGCGCGCTCTCATCTCCAGAAATCCTTTACATGGACAGGCTGTGACTTTTCCACCTTTAACCTTAGCCCATGCTTCGAGGAGGAGCTCCAGGAGCACAGCCTCAACAGACGTGACGAACATGACCTTGCCCTGTCCAGATGTACACGGAATAATTATTACTCTTTATTTTGATGACACGGTTCAAGATGTGGGGGAGGGGAGATAACATACCTGCTATGGTCAAATATTCTCATTATCCCTCTCAGTTCATTATTCCCTCCACTGCCTCCACCTCCATTCACTGACCCCAAGTCTGCTCTCTCTCTCTCTCTCATTCTCTCTCTCGCTCTCTTCTCTTTTGGACATAGGTATGGGTGAGATCATAATTATGTTTTGACACATGGCGTTAGCCCCTAGAGCGCTTGGATTTTAACTCAAAGTGGGAGTTGTCACAGCGACAGCCCTTACTGCTCTTAATTGGAGGGGAGGACCAGGAGGCCCGCCCACAGACCAGGGTGGCAATTTTAATGAGGTTATGTTTGTACAGGAAGTCAGAGTTGTGACAGGAGGAAGCTGTCACTGGCCTGTTAAAGAGAGCGGCTGACATCTCAAAGCCTGCTGTGTTCGTCAGTAAGAGGGGAAAACCTCTCCACTCCTCTCTCTACAGGTGGAAGCAGGCAATTAAAACAGAAATGAGTAACTAAAAACTACCCAGGGCAGCCACACCAACCTGGATATATCACCAATAAACACCAATCAAAATAGGAAAAGCTGCTGCTAGAATAACAAGTGCTAAATGAACCCCCTTTGTTATTAACCCCCTTAGCCTCACTTCAGCAGGACTCAATTGAGAAGGAGCAATAATTACCCCAGCTAAATAGCAATTAACACTAATCAACAGGAGTGTGTGTGCATGTGTGCATGCACACACGTGCCTGTGTGTACATGTGCTATGTATTTGTGTCTGTTTATGCATGTGCATGCATGCCATTACATTTGTCTGATTATGTGTTTGTGTGTGAATGTGCAGTTTAGAGGCGGTGGTGTCTTGTACTTAACCCAATATTTTTCCACCTTTGCTTCAGAGGGCAAAGGAGGTGTTGAAAGCAGAGCTGCAGACTTTTCTAGGCGTAGCACTGGGCTCAGTGTCCTCCAGGTGCACCCTGTTGAGTAAGAGGGCTCTTGCCAGGGGTTTGTAGCTGTTGGTAATCTGCCCTAACAAACAGGCAGCACACAACCTTTGATCTACACCACCCTCAAAGTGAAAATCTCCCGAGTTTCCACTTCCACGAAAACTCCATTTCTAAAATGTATTCCATTTTTCTCTAGGTAATAGCCAAGGCCAAAATGTTGGCCCAACATTTCATTTCAAACAGGCATTCATTTGGAATGGGAGCTATGTTTATTTTCCTAAATAGTTTTTGAACAGGCTTGAGTTTCACAGATGCTTTTTAAGCACATGCACGATCTATACCAGTGTCCAACCAAAACCACCGAAGAGATCATAGCCATTTCCTCTCGGCGTGTCCCTCCACGGGGCTCTACACGTTCTAGACACACTGGGTTGTTTTGAAGACAAGTCCAAGTGTGCAGGCCAGGAATTTTGTGGGATCTAGCAAAAAAAAGTCAATATTTTTGGTCTTGCGAAATCTTTAACACTATTAACTGAGTTCAACAATCAACAGCTGGGCAAGTTCAATGTGTGAATGTTTTGAGAGAGATACTCAGTGTGTCCTCATTAGCTGTAAAACCAATATTTATGGTGGAGGTGGAGAAATGTGACAGATTTGTGTGCTGGCAGATTTGTGTGGCAGAATGTGTGTAAGTGCGTCTTTACCTTCACTCACAGTAACACACACACAGCTGATGTTAGCTCGCTTGGTTTTGCCACATAACATCACAGTCTTTCATTTGCTTCACCTGGCCCTTAAATCATGAACTTAATAGACTATCTTTGTCCGCCATGACAATACGGGGCCCACACAATTAGAGAGGTCTCCTTGTTGCCGTAGTGCAGATAAGCATCACCTGCCGGCCGGGTAGATTGGACTAGGCCCTCCAAGGTTGTCTGGAGGTCTCTCTGTGCTCTGGCAGCTCTGCACTTACTCAACCACCACAGTGCTGCCTCCTCTAAGGAGATGGAGAGGAACGTGGGTCGGTCTGTCATGACCTTGTGTGGCGTAAGTCATGGGGAGTCAGATGGGTGATGAGGTATGGCGCGTGGTCCAAGGCGGAAAGGGTCAAGGTCACTGTGTTTTTAGATGGGCTGGAGGTGGATGTCTGGTTAGATGACATGGACCACAACTAATAGGCTTCTGTGGGCTTATAAGGAGATGTGGACAGCAAGGTGAGAAGGGGCAAAATGCCATTTAAATCCAATCTGAATTCTATGCTGTGGTTAACACCATTCTGTCCCATGCGCCATATCAATGGTATTTTCTTATGATCTGATCTGAAAAACAAGGGTGTAAAGGTGTCTTTTAATCGCTACTCCATCAGGACACAGGATTTCTGAGCTCTACTAAATATATTGAGTGGCTGCTACCCTCAGGCAGGCTCCAGTGATATGGTTTGGTTTCAGTTTGTGAAATCATTGTTCTGCTATTGACCGAAGCCGTGAGAACTGAGAAATGTGGAGATCTGAGTACTGAACTGAAACTGCAACATGAGGGAGAGGCGTGTGCCACTTGAGCTGGATTGCTTGTGTCTGCTACTGTGTGTGTGTGTGTGTGTCTGCTACTGTGTGTGTGTCTGCTGCTGTGTGTGTGTGTGTGTGTGTGTGTGTGTGTGTGTGTGTGTGTGCGTGCGCGTAAAGCTTTGGTGAACTGAACTCATCCCACCTACGATGTATCAGTCAATGCGCTGTGATCAGCTCTGACTGTATGCCTAACCCAACCCACTCTGCCACCCCCGGCTCACTCTGCTCACATTCAGACCAGAACACTGTCATGAGTTTCAGTGGAGAACACCATTACCTAACTGATTGAAAATACCAATGTTCTTTATGAGAACTATGACCTACATAAATGCTGTTTCCCATGTCAAAGATGCAATCTACCATTGTGATAGAAAAAGAAAATGAACATACTTGCAAAATAGGATGTTCACCAATGAAGGTTCTTGATCACCTCGTTCATTACACAACGATGATATACTGTACGTCAGCTTTTCAGAAATCATCAAGAGATGGATCATGTTATAAAGGTCATATCCCATCTGAGTTGCAGTGGAAAGAAATAAGGCATCATCAAACTGGAATAAATGTCACAATATCTTTCCTCAAGGATCAAGTTTGAATCATTGTTCATTCATTAGTCCCAAGGTTTCTAGTGAATCTCTCTGTCACCCTGTAGTGGAATCATACTGTACAGTGTAGACTGTGTGAGTCTCTGCAGTGATCACCCTTGGTTAAACTGAGAATCCGTAACGCTCTCAAGTCCACTTAGCCTGGCTTCTCTAACATTAATAATGCAGAACATTTTCCTAATGAAGGAACATATTTTTTCTTTTCCATTTTTTCTTCAACATGTTGGATAACTGTGTTAATCAAGGCTTTACTTTCAGATTTCCCCTCTAATGGCATATCCAGTGGAGGGAAAAGGTCACGGTGGTAATAGACTGATCTGTAGTCCTCAGGGAGATTTTCCTCTCCTCTCCTCTCCTCTCACCCAGTGCCAGGCAGACAGACAGTCTCATCTGCCTCCCACTGTGCTCAGCCCAGCTCGCCGGGATTTCAATCACAGAGCCAAATGAAATTATTAAGAGGTGTTAAACGTATTAATCATTAAATTAGCTAAATGATCCTCCAAGTACAGCCCAGATGAATGACATGTCATTCTCTAATGCAATTTGCCTCTCCAGCAGGTGAAGGTCAGGAGAGGGCCTCACAGCATGGCAGTTGATGGCTTCCTTTTTTTTTTTTCTCTCTCGCTTTTATCTCACTCTTTCTTCATGTCCACTCTATAGCTTTCTCTGTGGTAAAAAGGAAGACTGAGAATATTTGCACAGCTAGATATATTTTACCTGCAGTATTATGCAACGTATGGCTGCACTGGAGTGACAACAAAACAAACAAAAATGGAAAAAAACAAATGAATATATCTATAAATAAATAAAAGTTGTGTGTATCTGACACTCCCTGCCATCATTTCCTCCTGATAACAGGCACGTACTAAACCAACTCTCAAGTTTCAGTTTCCTTCTTATCTTGATGTGATTGGTGGGAAAGTAGACGACAGGCACATGTGAAATACACCTCCTACATAACACCCATGTTCACTGTGTTGAGTAGGTGGTGCCATTCTCTCGATACTACTGGGTACCGGTGTCAGCACTCCCGGTGACTGATTCACCTTTCTAGAAAGTAAAGTGTCACCGTAACATTTTGGTACATTTCCTTCAGTAGATTTTTTTTTTAAACAAAAAAGTCAACATTGATCATGCGTTTGGTGTCCTGTTATTTTTAACCTGCATTACTTACAAAATGTAACATCTATGGGTTTGGCACTTCATTTGGGCCCAGTTCATCCACTCATTTAGTGCCTTTATTCCTCCTAGAGCACCAGCTAACTTCCCTTTCCTGATTTATCCTCAGTGTAACATAGCAAAGCCATTCAAAATACGACAGTGTCAGGCAATCAGTAAAGTTATTGCAGAATTTACAGAAGGCTAACAAAGCATACCCCTGGTCCACCAATTACAGCTGCAGTTAAGGTCAATGCTGTGGATGAGCAGGCTGGAGCCCGAGCTGGGAGGGTGGGGAGTTGGGAAGGGACACACAAGGTCAAGTCAGCCAAACATCGGAGCACTTTAGACTTCAAAACTCTTAAAATGAAGCATGTTAATTTCAGTATTTATTTATTAAGTCATATTATTATTATTACATCATATATGTATATCAAGTGCTGGTATGGCAGAGTAATTACATGTGTTGATGCATTGTGATCCTCAGATTTTCTCATCGTAGCTGACGTGTAAAGAGGATCGAGTCAGAACCCGCGTAGTCCCATAGATGTCCTTGTGCTTACAGGTCA
>OOFE01003772.1:48586-90573 GCA_900323365.1 Monocentris japonica
CTAGGCTCAGGCTCACAGCACCCATGTGGAGAAAGAGGTGGTCATCTCAAGCTGACAGAAATGTTGCTACAGTAGAGACAGCCCTCACATGAGGAGGGAGAGGGCAATTAATGCACCAACGGGAAATAATAAAATAGATATTGCCCACGGACAGGGGAGAAAACGGGCACTTCATGCAACAACAAGAAATAATAATATGTAATAAAATAAATGTGTAATAGAATTATATTAAAAAATAATCTAATAATATATAATAAATAAAAAACGCCAAGTTAGACTCATTGTTTGGGTGAAATGCCTGCTTTACCTTTTTAGTTTGACCATTTGTTTCTCCCAATAGAATTGATTGATGATACCAAAGGAATCGCTGCCATATAATCATTGTAAGGTTAGCCAAATAATAACATTACCTATCACTAATACCTTTATGCGTCTATTCAAATACATAGGAAAAAATGTCCAGATTTCTTGGACTCTTTATCTTTACCTATCAGAAAAAGTTTAGGAATCCTACATTTTTAAAAAGGTTGTCTGAAATATCCACATAGTGAGATTTGTGATCTACCGGGGTAGTGGTAAATATACACTATAGTCTGTTCCATGCTTGTTATCACTCATCTCTATTTACACGTGTTAGTGTGGATACTGGAGAGGAAGACTAGGCCTTTATGTAAAGAGAATACAGGAGGTACAATTCTTACAGTCCAAATAGCTCCAAAGAGTAAGTTCTCTAAAACAAGGAACATATTGGCAATGATAATTACAATGGTCTCTGAGGGGTAATAGAATAGGGGTTTTGTGGTGAAATTGGTGATCCGTGATTACTCTATCCACAGTCATGAGGGATGATGAGAGGGTGAGAGCGTCTTGGTATGTTTCCTATTTTAGGAATAAGGATAGGGCTTTATATGATCTAATTACAGAAGCATGCATCAGTGTTTTTCCCACCAAAGAGAAAATAGTCCCCCAATGTGTTTGTCTGGTGTTGTCAACGGTCTCTTGATTTTGAGTCTGTTTTTTTTTTTTTTTTTGTTTCTTTTTTTTCTTTTTCTGTTTCATAGAAAAAAGCTGTAGGTAAAATATCAGGGAGGGAAAACGGAGTAGTAAGAAGCTTTGAAGAATTTCTCTGTGGGGATTCTGGGGGATTTCAGCGGATCTTGTCTTTTGTTCTTCAGTGAAGTCATCTTTAAATGTTGTGCTTTGTGAGCATCTTCGTGCAATTGGTCAGCCACTCTGATGTCATCAATGTTCAGTCGTTAAGATATCTGTAGACAGAATGAAAGAGAGAGAGAGAGAGAGAGAGAGAGAGGGAGGATAGAAGGAGAGAGAAGAAAGAGGAGAGATCATTAAAAGTGTGATTCAGACCACCCATCTCTCATCCCCTTCAGTGTGTTGCATACACATGTACACACACACACACACACACACACACACACACACACACACACAAAATGCTCTGTGAGACAGTGAGCAAAATCCACATTGTGAGCCGTACAGGACCCAGTCTCAACCCCGTCTCCCCACCCAG
Source organism: Monocentris japonica (assembly GCA_900323365.1). Lineage (NCBI taxonomy): Eukaryota > Metazoa > Chordata > Actinopteri > Trachichthyiformes > Monocentridae > Monocentris > Monocentris japonica. The sequence continues at coordinate 50,115 of OOFE01003772.1, forward strand.
GGCCTGCGGTGACACACAGTGAATCACAGTTATTTGGGGGTGGGGAGGTTCCTGCTGTCCCTGGTGCCAGTGCAACAACAATGGCACAGTGACCACCCTGTGAGTGTACATGGCCAGCCCACTTGGCTGAGATTCAGAGTGACAGTGGCGTCGGCATGGGGGATGACTCTTTAATCAGCTTCAATTAAGGCCAGGGAGAGCAGAGCAAACTCACTAGCAGCCTGGGTGAGTCTACTCCGTGTTAATGTCATTCTGCATTAACAGCAACCCTCAATCTGCTCATCTGGTACTCAAGGAAAATAGAAAAAGATATGTTTTATTTTACTTTTCCTTCATTCGATTAAATCCAAATCCACCCTTTGTGACCAGGGTGGATTTGAACCCAGAAGGTAGCATTTATATGGTATGTGGCTTTGCCAACGGAGCCGCCAGGACACCCGCTTTGCTTTATTTGTGATAACCACACAAAATGCCCAAAACTGCCTTTTTGTGTGGCATTTTACTTTATCCGTGTTTTGAGTTTGATTGATGCATGGCATGTCCTGAAAAACACAGATTTAGTGAGACCCCTCAGCAGCTAGTGCACCGAGTGGGGATGATTCATGTGGCCAGAAGGAGCACTTTGTGGGTGGCCCATTAGACACGGACACTGTAGTGGAGTAAGCCCAGCTACTATCTACTGGAGATCCAATTACTGAACCCACTGTAAAAGGTGCCTGAGCTGACCTATTATAAATCACCATAAACAAAGCAAGTATTGACGTTAAATGACAAATAACAGCTACATTCAAGCCTCTAACATTTGAAGTCATTATCCTGATCATATAATGTCAATGCCACCACAGACACTTGTTCAGTGTGTTGAGAAAAGAAGTAGTCGGGAGTATTTTATTCCTACTGTTATTTATTGCATTATGAATGAGTCATTTGTTTACAAACAATGTCCCTTTCTTGCGGCTGAGGCCCAAGCTACAGGTGGCTCAGCCTATGACACATTCTGACACACACACACACACACACACACACACACACACACACACACACACATACAACCAGTGTAGTTGTGTCAGTGCCCCCTCTCCCTGTGACTCTGTCTGTGTTTGCATTCCATCACTTTCAGCACAAATCACTGCAAGCTACTTCTCTGTTCTGTCCACATTTTGCTCAGCGGTGAGCCATGTTCTATGAGCTAATATCCTCACAACTAAAGATCACAGTCATTCCCCCAGGGCATGCTACATCCACTCTCAGAGAACAGCAACAGCCATGACTCCAGCCCTGTAAGACTGAAGTGTGGTCCCGGGGTGTGTGGATAACGGAGTGTGTGATGGGAATGCAGGGCCATTTGGACCTCCAAAGCCAGGTGTTAGCACTTCAGCTCACTGCCTCATCAATAATTGACAGAGGCAAACCAATCAGAACAATTTGCTCCCCACAGCGAAGTGCTAGAGCAGCCTAACACCAGTGAATCATTAATGAAGCAATTAGCTGAAATGGTTAGACGGTTAGCCCTGACTAGCCGCGCTCCTGTGACGCTGCTGCAACGGATCTCCTCGTAGTTGCACATGATGGAGTGAAGTGCAGGTCAACACACAGCTCAGGGAAAAGACCTGAGCCTCCTTAACGTTGGAGCGTAGGTTTTGTCACCGACGCCATTTCTCTATCTGTTGGCTCAGAATGCCAATAAAGGGAACAAACACAATTGGCCATTACCATGGGCGATTGGCTTTTATTGGTTGTTACCATTGCGCAGACCAAGAGGAACAGTCTCCCGGGTGATTCAAGTGTGGGAGAGCCTTTATGGACATGGATAACATCGACCTGGGTGACATGACTCAAACATGGGGGAAGCAACAACAACAACAACAAAGATGGAGTTTGCCTTTGAAGAGCAGAAATCCAGGATTGTTGTTTGAGAGGAAAATCAAAGTCCCAAGGGAGCTGCTCACAAAGCCTCATCGATTGGCCATATTGGAACCATTTCATAGTTTATCGATGCTCCTCTGCCTACTCTCTCAGCCCTGGGTCCAGTACAGGCTCAATTAAACCAGCAACCTTGATCTGAGGAACAAACCATGCAAACACTGCACACTGCATGGATTATCCCCAAACACACACACACACACACACACACACACACACACTCGCGCACACATTTACCGAGAGTAAATATTGTACACACTGTCCATTTTGCTTAGGCCAAGTGAGACTCTGAAGAGATGAATAATAAGTTGTTTACCGTTACTCATTTATAGCTTTTCCTTGTGAAAAAGACAGGCTTCCCCTTTAATATTTCAGCTCCCTAATCATCCTAATGCATTTCCAGTTTCAATATATCTCGGTGATGGAAGGATTAGGAAGAGTGAGAGTGAAACACCAAGAGCAAGAGAGTGAGGGAGCGAGGCTGGGAAAGGAAGACAGAGGGAAAGGAAGAACGCATAGACTAAACAAAAATAGAGCTACTTGGCATCTGTAAGGTTTCCTTGTAGAACCTTTATACATTTATTGTGGAACCTATTTTTTTTTTTTTACATTGTCTTGGTAGAACCCCATGCATGGATCTAATGGGAAGTGAAGACGAGAAAGAAAAAGAAAAAAATAAGACCTTTTTACAGTGATCTATTGAAGCTAATAACCAGACACTATGTATATGATCTTTCATTAATATAGTGCTGTCAAATTAGCTATGATGACATATTCTAATGTCAATGGGGAAAAAGCAATTTGCAGTAACAAAAAATAGCTTCAGTGATTTCCTTCATTATTTGCTCCAAATTTAGAGCTCTTGGGCTCTATTCCCCCTGAAATTCCCCCTGGTGGGGCAGGTTATTCTACATAAAGCAATCATTTGGGTCAATAATTTAGTGTGCCGATAGAAAGCAGTTCACATCAGCTACAGAATGTAGATAATGATTGTTATCCCGCGTGATGTCATGTTGAGATATTTCCAGCGCAGCTGCAATGGAGTTTGATAGGAGAAACATTTTTCAACAATCTAAAATATCAACGGTCAGGTTTTGGTGCAGTCGCGCAGACTGAAAGAACAAGGGCTTCTTTCCAGACTAACCAGTTTGCACCGACGTTCAACAATCATACAGGAAGAAATCCATCGTAGAAAAGGAAGATATAGCGTTCTCAACAGTCCACAATGCAACGCAGTGACGAAGAGATGAGCGTTCTCCATAAGGGGCGAGAGTCTCCCTTTTTCTTCACTGACAACCAAAGCTAGCTACTGCTATTGCTCTCTCCTGCACGTAAAACCCACAGTTGATGATGCATTCATGTCATATAGGAGTTACCGGAAATGCGAGCTTCCGATTGGGAGAAAAACGTTCATATCAACCTTCTAGTGGTAATTCCGAATAGGAAATATGGGACGTTTTTGAAGGCGCCGATATCTCCCATCTGACAGTACAAATAATGGAAGTGTGTCAAACATGGCTGCCACAAATATTTGATTCCAATTTAAGACCCCTCTTTTTAAATCACATGATCATAAATGTTTAGGGGTGCCACCTAGAACCCACAAAGACAATGTAGAAAACTTGAAGCACTGCTTTTATTTAAGCCTATATTGATTTTTCACTATTGATGAAAATGGAAAGTTTTAACCCTTGAATTGTTGTTTTTTTTATTGATTAAAATGGCTTTTAAAGAATTATGAGACAATTGATTGGTAGCTGGGTCAACCTGTGTTGCTGATTTTGACACTTGTGTGGATATTGTAGACAGCTAGTCTCTGTTTAATGATCTCTATTCACTTTTATAGCCCTCTCAGGACACCATCCTCAATAAATATTTGCAAACAGGAAATTTGCCGTATGACTTGAGAGAGTCATAAACCTGGCACCTATGTGTTTTGAGATTAACATGTAATTAAAATAGTAAATCAATATTTATTAAGCACTGCTGCAAAACAAATGAGAACTGTAGTCAGGTCACATAATGAGTCACTAGATGAAGGAGCGAAGAGTACAAAGAGTTTCACTCAAAACACTTTCATTTACCTGAGAAATAAAAATGATCATTGATCGCAACTATAGCAAAAAGATCAAATATACTGTATATATAAAGAGTGAGAGAGAATCCGCTGTCTTATGGGAGTTTTTTTGTAAACAGAGGAGCTGAGAATGATTGGTCATATTACACTTCACAGTACACAAAACATTTCAGGATAAGCTAGACAGACCCCAGTTTACCCAGTCGATCGCCTCCTTCCGAACTGCCAGGCTCAGACCACAGTCATACAAGCCCAGGACTAATGGCTGCAAAATAACTTCCCAACATCATGCTACTTTAAGCTATTGAGACATAAATACACACACACACACACACAGGTGCATAAACGTCACCTCACCATGGGCCTCTTCCTCTCCAAACCACACTTTTAAAATGTGGAGCCTACCCTTTTCCATTTTGCTCACCGCAACTTCCCCACAGTTAGCATTTTTAGACTTTAGTAAGAGATGCAACACCTAAAACAGTAGAGAGCAAACACCTGGAAAATAACAACCACCTCTCACACTACTGAGCACCAGGACCAACAGATTGAAACTGGTTCCACTGTGCAGTAGTATCCAGTATATCTGAACAAAGATAAGCTGTTAAAAGCTTAATGGACCACTCCTTTTATTGTTTAAAAATTGCTCTACGTATAAATGGATGAAGAGAACATTGGTTGGCCTCAATTATGCATTGGAAATAAAGTTATGAGCTAGTGGCTGAATTATTGATGCTGGCAACAGGAACAAGAACATGTTGGCAATGTGTCACTGCTTTTGTGCTGATGTTTCATCTTGTATTGATAATTTTTCATCTGAAGTCTCGATCTGTGAAAGATGGAAAAACTCACCACGCATATTGGAAATATAATCCAATATTACTGGAAGAGGAAAACGGATAACCTAACATAACGTAGCATAACATAATGGAAAAAGTTAAAAGAGTTTCAAATGGTGAAATGTGTAGTTTGAGAGAGGGTTTTATACATCCTGCTAGAACAACGTGGGCTCTACATGTTCTCCATCTACTAAAATATTGCGGGACACTAATTTTTACAACCACAGATGTTACATAACTCTAACCTCATCCCACACCACAGAGGAGTGGTGTTACATTAATTCCAACATTACGTGTATATGTTTGTACGTGTATGTGTGCGCGCGCTTGTTTATGTGTGTGCAAAATGGTGTATAAAAGCGTATGACAGTCTTGGGGCTGTCCCTCTGATATGTACGGCTGACATACTTCCTGAGATGCAAATGCCTGTGGTTCATCTGCAGATAGCCTCTCTCGCTCTCTCTCTGTGCTCTCTCTCTGTGCTCTTCCTTTCCTCTCTCGCCCTGTGCTCTCTCTCTCTCTCTCTCTCTGCTCTCTCTCGCTCTCTCTTCCTTCCCCCTCTCTCTGTCAAACACACACACACACACGTACACACAAAACCAAGGAATAGGCATGTGCAGATCAGGAAAAAATGTAGTGCAAATCATAATTATTACAGCAACAAAGTTTCAGAGTTTACAGATTAGATATTACAGTTCAACAGTTGTGCTTTTGTCATTGCAGAATTTTATTTTTGAGCTCATAACTTTCAGAATTACACTCATATATATATATATAATATATATATAAATATACACACATGTGGCAGTTTTACCGTTATTCATGTGATACATCTATGATCAGCACCCAGCAGACATGCCAGAGTGAAAGTGAAAGAGTGGGTTACCTTTATTTGGCTGCGATGTGAACTCGGTGCTCTTTGCGACTGAGGTTAGCGGAACAGAGGATTTGACTCGACACTTATTTGAGTGTTCTTTTCATTGAAAAATACAAAATACACTGTTGGTGATGAAGTCTTATGCAGAATAGGGAGGGAAACGTGCTAGTCCGAACAAAAGATTTTGTTTTAGAATCCAAGTTGGGTTTTTTTTGGGACAATGTACAAAATCTTCTTTGGTATCAAAGGAAGAACTATTTACCACTTGGCAAACTAATAATGAGGAATTATTAGTTAATAAAAAGTAAATCTTAAAGCCAGTGCTTACAACATCTCATCACATAGGTAATCCAAAATTACAGGGGGACATTTCTGCTGTTATTTTCTCACTCATTAACTCATTAACTTCCTCCCATTGATGCGGGGTGGGTGGCAAAAAGGAGTAATTCCTCTAAAAGGAATTACTCCCGTGATATGATATCGTTGATTTTGTGGTAGATCAATGTTCAGATTATTTTCAATTCCCAGTTGAATTCTTTCTACAGTGGGCTATTTGTTAAATCAAAAGTGTTCCTTGTCATCCACCACTGTAAGCATTGATATATTTCTGAGACAATTTTTAAAAAATTCTATGGGAGTTGGTGGTTATTTAATAATGTGCCATTCCTCCCAAGATAGTTGGAGGTTCTCCCAAAACATCAGGTCCAATCTAATTTGAGCAAATGAACCATAGTTTGCACTATACAGTTGTGAAATTTTAGGAGTGATCATGATGCCCAGATATCTACCACTGAAATCCCTTGTTGACCAATTCAATGAAACCTCACTATTCAGGGATTTTCAGTGCCATACTATTTGGGAGGTTTCAGGTGCCACATGTCTTTAAGTCCAAGCTCCTCTATGATACTGCTATTCTAGATCTAATACTAATCTACTATTCTAGATGTCTGTGTTTGAGATCCTTGTTTAACTGGAAGCTTGTCTATTCTTATGTTCTGAATGCAATTGAAATCTCCTTCCACTATGATTAATTCCTTTGCAGTATCTGCCGTATCTGCAGCTTCTTTAAAGAAGCCTTGATCATCTTCATTTGGTGCATACACATTCAAAATAGTTATAAATATGTTTCCAGTTGTATCCTACCACCATGACATGGCATCCTTTTTTGTCTTTTTTGTCTTTGTCTTTATGCACTTTTTTTCTGGGATAAAACACACTTATCTATTACACAAAATTGCCACCCCTCTTTTCTTTCTCCTTTCACATGATGAGCTAAAACCTAATCCACCCACTCCTTTCTCAGCCTTTTATGCTCCTTCTCAGTCAAATGGGTCTCCTGAAGTAAGGCTATTGAGGAAAGCGTTCCTTTTACATGATTAAAAAATGTCTTCCTCTTTAGGTTCAAGGTTCAAGGAACTTTATTGTCATACCAGCACACATTTACACATGAGATGGTACGAAATTTGCACTCAGGTTCCGGTTGTAAGCCACAATAAATATATAAAATAGAAGTACTTAAAAAAGAAAAACACAAGAGCAGGGAATCATTGATTCTGTGTATATTGGAAATAATTACATTAATTGTACCCATGTATTGCGAACATGAACCTTAAAATATATCATATTTGTGTCTTTTTGGCATATACCACACCTTAGAGGTTTGTTACGCACAAGTTAAATCAAGAGTCTTACATGAAGCTGTTTGCTGAGAAACTCAACATAGAGATCAAATAAATGATAGAACATTTGTAACCAATACTGAACTTGCCCAGTAGATTGCATGTGAAACCAAGTAGATACTACTTTATCTTTGTAAATGAAGTTTCTAAAGGCAGTCCACCCCTATTCTAAAAGAAATCTGGAACTCTAACACACATTGTGCAACTGCAACAGTCCAACAAGTTGCCCTGGTTCGGGAACTCGTTGCTCATACTTATTGTATAAAATGCTCTCTCCAGTGTACATGGCAACCCTCTCCATCTATGAGAGACAAAATATCAACTAAACAATGCTCATAATATGAGTCTAGTTAATCTTTCCCGTCCAGTCTGTGTATTGTTTGTTTTCTCATAAACAAATGACACACAAGATAATAGTCCCTGCAATCAGCAGTCTTTTCATTCTCACTCACATCCCTTCAATTAAGGTGTTCTGGATGATGACCCCAATGTCTGCTGGGATCAGCTGCCTACCCTGTCTGCCTTGTATTAACTCCCTCTTTGTCACATTTCTCCATTTCTGCTGTAATTCCTACTTCTCTCAATGTTGACAAAGCCTCCATAAGTGAGGGGAAAACTCTTCCTGTGTCCAGGAGTAGTTTGAGTTAGGCCGGGGATGGATAGTGGGCTTTAATATTCTTCTCTTTCAACTTTTTAATCACCTGTCGAGCTCGCTTCCTCTTTTCTGTAATTTAGGAGAGTAATCGTGTTCGAAGTATAACCTCTGGCCCTGAAATTTGACATCTATTTGTTTCCATGCTTGCATCAGCACCGTTTGCTTCATACTGAAATCCAAGAATCATATTATTATAGATCTCGGTGGGGCTGTCATTTCTTTCAGTTTTGGTGCAAGAGCTCTATGTGCTCTCTCCAGTTTAATATCCAAGTTTGCAGGCAGCTCTAGGGTTGTGTGTAGGAAATCAGTTACAAATGACATGTCTTTCTTCTCTCTATCCTCAGGTATCAAATCAAACCAAATCACATTTATTTGTATAGCCGTTAATCATGGTTTCCAAGGGCTTCACAATGCCCAAAGTGTGAAAACAATAAATGGTGGTAGGAAGTAAATGCACCAATACCTTTTTGTGCCGTTTATTTCTGTGGCTCTCACTGTGTTTTCTGCCACAGTTATTCTCTTGTCTAATTTCTCCATCCACTGCTTTATTTCTCACATAGAGGATTCCAGCCTATTTGGTGATAATTTAGTGTCCCGAAATGAATCACTTTTCTCTTGATGTAGTTACTACAAATCGCTACTAGCCAAAGATGGCGCTAGTATAAGCTCCTTCAGGACCATCTTCATATCGTCTTGTTTTCCTGATTTAACTTCCTTTTTGGTCATTTTCAGATTAAAGCTCATTGTTGTTAAGAGTTTGCCATGCAGCCTGGTCTCCATTTGTCAGTTTGTCTTGTCATGGGTCTGGTGGAGCCAAGTGTTGTAGTGTCTGCCTTGGCCATTGTCAAGGCACATCCTTGACAATGTCACTACTATCACTGTAGTTCTAAGCCACCTGAGCACCTTCAGAGACACATACATAAATGCATGTTGTGTTGTGAATTTGTTCCTTGACTGAGAGAGGAACATTGGTAGGAAAGGTTGTGTCAGCCTGTTTGGTAGCCTATAGGGCGAGAGCACTGACCCAAGTGTGACTCATCTGTTTGTAATAAACTAAGAGAGTAGTGCACACTGTGGCAGCAGCTCTGATCAAACACTCACATGCACACAAGGATAACACATTTTGGACTAACAGTGTTTAATATTACTTATTATGACGGCCCTTACATGTCCATCTATACAACTGCCACACAGACTGCAGTGGGGAACTACTCGGCCCTTATCTTCCTTAATTTGTGGGTATTTTGAGAGTTTATTTTAGTGCGTTCCGCTTCTGTTCACCAGGATAAATTTACTGATAAAGAGACCATAGTGGAGACACTGATTACCCAATCAGGTCCTGTATTTATAGTCTAAACCACAATGAGACATTCACAATCTGCTGCTATTCAGCAATGCTTGTACGGCCCAGCACATTGTGAAGTGACTTTCCTTCAACAATCATTGATGAGTTCATGGTTCTATTTTTTTTTCTTTCTAAATGATTTCATTATTGCATTGCAAACCAAGTTGCAAAACCAAATTTCATCAATCTCCAATGTGAGGCACATCTAACTTTTTTTTCTGAAGTTATAGATTGTGGAATATGTCAGTCAAATAATTACTTTCATCAAATCTCTCTCTCTCTCTTTCTCTGTCTCTCTGTCTCTCTGTCTCTCTCTCTCTCTCTCTCTCCTATTTCATCACAGGTCCAATTCTGAAAAAACACATACATTCAGTATGCTTATGGCAATGCAACTGAAATTGTTGAAACTTAAAAACAGTCATGCAGTATGTAGGTTTCATAAAGGAGATAAAATGATCTTCCTTTACAAATAAGAAGAACAGTGGGAAAATAATGAATTCCTCATTGCTTAATGGTTTCTGGTTTCTTTTGATCTAGTACAAACTTATGTTGGATTTTTTTATTGTGTCATTGACATTGGTTTCTAATTATTTTTGTGATATAATAGTGAAAAGAAATTGGTGTACATTTTCTTTTGTAAATAAAATGCCTTCTGAGGTTAATTATTTTTATTCAATAATTAGAAAACATTTCTCTCAAACTAAAGAAAGAAGAGAAGACAGAAACGAGAACTTGAGACGAAAGGAGTTGAGAAAAAAACAAAAAACATTGATAATTTCTCTTCTCACCCTGCTTACCTACAGCACGGTTATCAAGGTCACTGTCACTGCGGTGCTACGGGGAAATGGGTGTTGCGGTGGATCTTTTAGGTATCACTGAGTCAAACAAGCACAGGTCACGACTACGCTTCTGTTTTATATGCCCCTACTTCTCCATCCTACTCCTGTGCGTGTCTTTGTATGTGCGGTACAGTCTTCTATAGCTTGTGGATATTTTCTGCTCTGTGTCAGTTTCATGCCGCCGTGACTCAACGTCTTTCATCCTTTGGCGTTTGATCTGTGTAATGGTGACTGCTGAGACACTCTCCCTTTTATTTCCTATAAATGACTGATTTTTTGTTAAACTGACAGTCAGAGGCCACTGTTAACCTTTCCACACCTCCACAACTGAGTGTGTTTGTCACCTCATTTGTGGGGTGTGAGATGTGCTAGCGGAGAGCCGCCCACTCGCTTCCCTTCCGAGGCCCTCTCTAATACTAGCCTGTGGAGGAGCCACTAAGAGGATCAATACCCATCAGAGCGCTCAAATAAATACATTTATCACACCATGATACTGGCTGCACTATGCTACTACTGCATATAGTTACAGTTACAGTTACATCTGATTGGAGGCAGAGATACTCTGACTGGCTGCAGGAGCTACTGTTTCCATAAGAAAGGTCAGAGTTGTCATTTTGTATGGTTTTGAACAAGATGGTGACAGCCTTTTCCACTCCAACTCGCCTGGAAGGAACAATAGTTTTAATTGTATTCTCCATCTTTTGCTCTGGGTTGAGCAAACTCTCTGGCTTTTAAAATCTCATCTGAAGAAAATGTTCCTTCTGTCTTCCCTCTGCTGCAGATAAAGAACAGGCGTTTGAGTAATTATGGTGCATTATCGCCAAGGAACGTTTCATTGCTACATTTTAAGCTGTGTAGTGAGCGGTGACAAACGAACGACCATTTTAATTTCTATCAGGAGGAAAAACACATGGCTGGAGCCAACAGAGTCAGCTCTCTCATTCTGCCACTGACTGAGACCATCTGGAGCAAATAAAGTTTTTCCCTTTGAATCAACAGCTGTTGAAAATTACATGGAAACACTCTTTCTCCACATATCAATCTTTTTTTGCACTCCCTTTAAAATCAACCATGTTTGTTTTATGGTTTTAGTTTAGTGCCAGATTTGATCAGTGCTCAAAGAACAAAACACAACAAAACATGACTCACTAAATGCACCTGTTTCCCCTCATTCTTCCTCTCCATGCCTGTCTCCATACTCCCCCCTTCTTCATCTCTACATCTTTCTCCTTCTAACCCCGCCCTTTCTGCACTGGTGATTGAAGGGCTTGCCATGTCAGTCAATCTGTCAGTTGCTGACAGTTTTACAACACATGCACTACACTGATGGGCACCATCACTCAACCAACGATTGCCCTCTACAGTGAAATCAAAAGAGAAGGGTTGAGAGAAAGAGAGATCGACAGTGAGAGAAGAGAGAGAGTTTATTTAAAGCGTGTGTTAAAGCTTGTGTAAAATTTTCATAACGCTTTGAACATTGCTGGTAGTTTTCCCCTTCTCTGCTGCAGAGATGGAATCACTATGGTTCTCTCTTTCCACTGGCCAGAGAAGAATTTGTTCCACTCAGCTGGCAGATATGCTTCTTAGCACTTAATTTTGCCCAGGAATATTATTTCACCCCATAAATAGGCCTCAGTTGTCTCAAGGCCAAGTCATTAAAACATTTCTGAAAATGAATTTCTTAAAATCATAAACCATCGAAAAGCTAATGTGCTGACAACTGGGTCTGGGATGTTATCTATCCTAAAATTTAAAGCATCTTTGCAGTTTTAACAATCTGCTTCTAGTATAGAATTTCTCACTCACACTATCAGACAAGTAGGACAGAAATGTAATGGGCAACACGTGTTTGGCTCAATAGCTCAGCTCTCGGTGAACTGAGAAGCTTGATACTAGGCACAACTTTCTCTCTATTGTTTTAGTGACAGTTTTGTTCTCAAAGTAAAAACAGCCTCATTGAGCTTATAGAAAACAGCCAGGCATGTAAGTTTAAACGAACCACCAAATGATTGTAAACCCTGACTCGGTACCTGCTTATTAGGCAGGGAACCAACCAGCCTTCGGAGGTTTTATTCTATTCTAAATAATACAAATATTATTATTATTATTATCGTTATTATTAATGATAATCATAATAATGATCTTCATAACAGTTTTGCAAGGAAAATAGCAGCAAAGTAACAAATTTCCCTTAGTGAAGCTTAAGAAGTGGCAGTCTCACTTTGTATGTCAAAATCTTTGCAGTGCAGGTCAAGGATAAAAAATTACCACACCATTTTCTTTTGCTTCCAATAGCCTACAATATTTTCACATTTATTTAAATGTTTGCAAAATCTGTTTAGTTTTGAATCTCACTGCTCTGTCTTGACTGGATGGGTTTGAATTTGCTTTGAAAATGGATTTGGCAGGTATGGATTAAAAGAAGCCAGCCTGTACATCACTAATGCACATAGATGCATACTCATGTGCAACATTATTCTCTCTGTAAAGTCCACTACCAAGATATAAGGTGAAATACAACATAAGCAGTAGTCTCTCCGGAGACCCAAGGGAGGAAAGTCTTAACTGTTCCCCCGAAACCAGGAGGCGAAGCTGCCCAGCGGAGAGAGGCAAACGAGCCAATCTGTTTGTCTGTTTACTGGGAACAGCAACAGAAGCAGCCTGCCACCCTGCACTGTCATATGGGAGCCAGGCTCCCACAAACACATGCCTAATGACTCGATTTATTCACCCCGTCTCTAGCTCTTCATCTCTGCCTCTCTCTTGTCTCTAATGGCCTTGCCCATATGCACTTCCATTTTTCTCACCCCCTGGTCTATTCTACTTATGCTAACACCTCACCCAGTTTCCAGAGAGGAAGTGCGCTGCCCTGTTGATGGTGATCCAAGACAGTGCCCTGGCCATATCCAGGATCTCATCTGAATCTGAATTGTGTGCCAGGGCCCACCACAAACCAATGGTGCGGCGGGGGTCTTTGGTAATTCCCAGCAAAGTGGTCACAATGGGGTCGGTGGTGTTTTGAGTGCATGGATGAGGTGTGTCAGTGAGATCTGGGCAAAGCATTGCCAGGGCATCGATCAGGCCGTGGTTCTAGAAGGTCTCTCAAAAGCTTTATTCCTAAATCTATGCTGACAGGTGTTGACATGATGGAGACAGGGCTGCTGAATTGATTGTGTCCTCTCTCTCCCACTCTCCCACTCCTTTTCACTTTCTTTCCCTTGGCTTCACTCTTCTCCCTCGCCTCTTTGTCCCATCACTCTGCCTTCTTTCTTTTCCCCCTCCTTTTTTCTCCCTCCTTCTCTCATCGCTTGGATGTGTGGAGCACAAGCTGTCAGATTATTTCCCAGCAGACATTGCGCTGTGTGACAGAGGACTGGAGCTGTATATCACTGGATGACACTTCCTCTGCCTCTCCCTCTCCGCAGACAACATCAAATATCGCCAGGCCTTTTTGATCACTTAAAAGGCTTGTATTAGGAGAGGAGCCGGTGCTTAAACAAAAGCAAACAGACAAAGTGTTTCATCTGTCATGTTTGTCAGAGGGCCATATGTGCAGCATAACAGCTGCTCTATCAGAGAAGTGGTAAACCGGTGAAATATCCACTCTATCACACGTTATGGGAGTCCAAAAACAACTCAGAATAACACTCAGAGATGGCAACAAAGGCATTCTCCACTAATCCTTCCTGACATTTCATGTATGTTTGTGTTTATCTCCATGTGCCTTTTTGGTTATGTATCCCGTAATAAACAAATCTAGGGTAGCGAGGCAAATCCATAATTTAAATGTACCACTTTGCCTGTAATGATAAGGACTTAATTTATAAAATCCCTTCAGGTTTCAGGGAGTAGAGCTGTGATCTATCACAGCTTTATGTTCACTAAAACTTGGCCCCAGTCCATACCTTGTAATTCTAATTGAATGTAGTGAAGGCTTTGGCACGGGTGGGGTCGGCCCAGTATCCAGGCCAACTGCTCAGCATATTGTTTATATGGTACCTGTCCCCCCAGATTTATAACTCCATGGACAGCACTGGCATGCATGGATACCAGAAATTACAATACTAATTCAGCAGTAGGGATTTACACCGATCAGCCACAACATTAAAACCACTGACAGGTGAAGTGAATAACATTGATTATCTCGTTACAATGGCACCTGTCAAGGGGTGGGGTATATTGGGAAGCAAGTGAACAGTTAGTTCTTGAAATTGATGTGTTGGAAGCAGGAAAAATGGGCAAGCCTGAGGATCTGAACGACTTTGACAAGGGCCAAATTGTGATGGCCTGACAACTGGGTCAGAGCATCTCCAAAACGGCAGGTCTTGTGGGGTGTTCCTGGTATGCAGTGGTTAGTACCTATACCAAAAGTGGTCCAAGGAAGGACAACCGGTGAACCGGCGACAGGGTCATGGGTGCCCAAGGCTCATTGATGTGCGTGGGGAGCGAAGGCTAACCCGTCTGGTCCGATCCAACAGAAGAGCTACTGTAGCACAATTGCTGAAAAAGTTCATGCTGGCTATGATGAAAGGTGTCAGAACACACAGTGCATCTCAGCTTGCTGCGTATGGGCTGCGTAGCCGCAGACCAGTCAGAGAGCTCATGCTGACCCCTGTCCACCGCCGAAAGCACCTACAATGGGCACGTGAGCATCAGAACTGGACCATGGCGCAATGGAAGAAGGTGGCCTGGTCTGATGAATCACATTTTCTTTTACATCATGTGGACGGCCGGGTGCATGTGCGTCGTTTACCTGGGGAAGAGATGGCACCAGGATGCACTATGGGAAGAAGGCAAGCCTGCGGAGGCAGTGTGATGTTCTGGGCAATGTTCTGCTGGGAATCCTTGGGTCCTGGCATTCATGTGGATGTTACTTTGACACCTACCACCTACCTAAACATTGTTGCTGACCAAGTACACCCCTTCACAGTAATGGTATTCCCTGATGACAGTGGCCTCTTTCAGCAGGATAATGCGCCCTGCCACACTGTAAAAATTGTTCAGGAATGGTTTGAGGAACATGACAAAGAGGTCAAGGTGTTGACTTGGCCTCCAAATTCCCCAGATCTCAATCCAATCGAGCATCTGTGGGATGTGCTGGAAAAACAAGTCCGATCCATGGAGGCCCCACCTTGCAACTTACAGGACTTAAAGAATCTGCTACTAACGTCTTGGTGCCAGATACCACAGGACACCTTCAGAGGTCTTGTGGAGTCCATGCCTCTATGGGTCAGAGCTGTTTTGGTGGAACAAGGGGGACCTACACAATATTAGGCAGGTGGTTTTAATGTTATGGCTGATCAGTGTATACACCACCCACTCTTAAGATTTATGACAGTGTGAGCAAGAAAGAAAGAGAGAGAGAGAGTGAGACTAATAACGCCAGCAAAAGTGATTAGCTCAATGGGAGAAATTGTGAGTTTGTAGTCCTGCGATTATTATTGTGTTTCTCATCACATAATGAGTTTGAACAATGCAGTTAATGGTATTATTGGCGGGCCACCAGGACTGGGGTGTATATGAGCTTGATAGCACTTTTTCATCAATGAATCACTTCAATGCACATGGCAATATTCAAATCTATGTTATCAAAAGTGTTGCAACAACAGTATCAGATTTATGTTGTGTTATTTTATTATGGATTGATTATCATCATCACAGGCATATCTGATTTGCGTGGAGGCAGTTGGAGCATGGTTGGTTTAATCCATTTTGATTGCTCTGCAGAGGTATGCCACTGCTTTGCTTGAATGGACAGCTGCTCGCGGAGTACCTCTGATGATTGGCTCCGAAAGGAATTAGCCAACATGTTTTTTTTAATTCCTTAGTCTTTGTTTCTATGTCACCTTCACAAACAAATACATTAGCCTGTTATAAAAATCCTTCAAATATCTCCATATTCTCTTGAAAAAAAAAAAAACAGAAATGAAGGAAAAAACAATCATGAAACCATACAGTACATCTACCATTATTGCTGCCTATTTCACTATAGGTGATTTATCTTGCTAAGACGTGGGACATAGGGAGTCTTTATAATCATTATTAGTTTGATGAGAGCCTTATGAATCATTTGAAAAAAAAATCCAAAAGCCAATTGCACTCAGGGGAAAGAGACAGATGCAAACTAAATTGCACAAGTAATTCCAATGGCATTAGAATGGAAAAGAGGCAGTAGGAGGAAGATGGAGTGTGTTAAGCCAGGGCAACAGAACAAGCATGCACAGAAAGAGCAAGGGGTGTGACCACTGTACAGTCAAATATTCTGCACTCTGTTGACAAATTAGCCTGGTGTGCATCTAATTCTGGTGAGTTCCTTTCTCTGACCCAGGGCCACTGTGGAAATCTAGGTAGGCTGGACTATGAGGGGAAGAGCTCAGCGTGTGCTCAGTCTCAGCACGGAGAGGCAGTCTGGTATGCTCGCCGATACGGCAGCAGAATTACCGGCACTCAGAACTGTGACAGCCCTGAAATTACAATTGAGTTTCACTCTTTCCTGCTTTCACACCTACCTCCTTCTCCCTTCCTCATTCTCCCTCCCTCTCCCACCTTCTCTTTCTCTCTCTCTGACGGCTCAATAACAGGTGCCATGCTAAGAGAGCTGTTACAGCCGTCCCTGAGTGGTTGTGTCAGCAGCACTGTTGGGGTTGAGCTCTCCAACCTGCTCACCATGCAGGAAAAGGGAAAGAGAGAGGGAAGGAAAAAAAATCTCTCTGGTCCCCAAATGATGCCCGCTGGGAGCCATCGTGCACTAAATTTTGCCGGGTGGTTCTCCCGCGTTTTCTGTCTTGTGGCCCCCGGACTCCGATTTACAGACAGAGCCATATTGGGCCTTTCTGCATGGTGGGGTCCAAGCAGCTGTGTTCAGCAGAAAAAAATGACAACAAAATAAAGAAATAAATAAACAAATCAACAAACACATAAGAAAAGCTCATTTCTTGGCAAATGCTCGAATAAGGAGTTTTTGTGTGCCATCTGCAGAAAATGAACCCGTAGCCGGACCTTGATTGCAGCTATGCAGGTTTGGCCTGACTGTTCTAAAACCCCTGACTGTTGTGAAAAATCCACTCAAGTGTTGGAAAAACTCCCATCTGCATCAAAAGCAAATTCATAAAAGTTTTCTATGACTTGAAGAGCCAATTTACTCTCTGCTACTCAGCTGATACTAATACTGCCTGCCTTTAACACAAACAGGATGATCTGTCGTTCTGATTGCTCGTCTTTAACTCCAGCATGCTCCTCAAGATCTGAGAGGTTCATGGCAAAATCTATGCAAATGAAGCTGCTTTGTGAAGAGACACATCGCTGTGCATGGAGCCTGAAGCGAGCAATAATCACAGACAGATTGTGTGCAAACAAGAGATGCTAAGCACCTCAAACCTCCTCAAGCAACATAAACACAGACAGGCAGACATACCACAGGGGGAGAGAGATAAGTCAAACAGTCAGGTGATTGCTCAGCATTTGCTGACGAGCAACAAAACAACCCTGTACAATATGTTTACCTTCGAGACTTTCTTATTTGTTGTGTTTGCTCTTGAAGGAGTATGCATCATGTCAAGTACAAAGTTGACATAGATTGCTCAAAATACCTATGACTGAGGAAAAACAGATGCAGACAAAGTCAAATGATCAAGCTTTTGAGATGACCTGTGACAGACACACCAGGGCCTGGACTTGGCGTCTCAGCATAATTCATAAAGCCTTTTTTCTTTTTTTTTAGGATTATGTTAGCATATAGGTAATCTAAATTTAGTTCCCATACCGTCACGGGGCGTTTCATTTTACACACACAAAAAAAATGATAAATACCAAAGGTGACCTGATGGGTTTCATTACAGCTGATTGATCGGCCCATGTGAGGGTGTCACAAAGTGGACAGACCAGACATAGTACACCTTCAGGATCCGACATAGGACATATAGGCTATCTAACCGTGCCACCTGTTAGTCTCTGATATACAGTACATCTGAATCCAGCAGTCTTTCAGCAGTTACCTTGCTACGCTCATTTTTAATACTGTGCATTTCTGAAATTGTATTTCCTATAAAATATAGGCATCTGACATGTTTTACAGTTTACAGGCCTCTGGGAAAAATGTGCTACCTGAAATTCCACTCAAAATTTCCGAATCGCCAATGATTCTATCTTCAAACTATTTTGTAACCCATAATATACTTTACTTTCATGCCAGCAATTATTTTGGCAGAGTACTTTTTTCCTTTTTTTTTTTTCAAATGGTGGACAATGAAAATGAAACTCTAAATTAAATTAAGCTATAAAAAATACCCACATAATGATGGAAGAGTTTAATTCCATGATTATATTTATGTATACCATTTAAAAAAAAAAGTGACACCTACTCTTGCAATATGATTGGTTTATAAAATTATTCTCATGACTGGATATTTTTAAAATATTGAGTATAATCATGATGATAATAGTCATGATTTAAAATTGATATAGACAAACTCTACAGTTAAAGTTACAATGACACAGTGACAGTTCCAGTGCAGTTATTGTTCTGGAAGTCTCCGCATCCTTTGTGAGTGTTTGGGAACAAAGCAGGGATATGTGAATCTCTCTTATGAACTAGTAAATAACCCCTGCAATTCATCATAAGCACAAGAGGGAAATGTCAAGGGCACAGGAGTCCTTTTTTTGTCTAGGTCACACACGTAACGTAAACAGTCACACACATGCAAAAATGGACACACACACACACATATGCTCTGTGGACACATTGCACTACATACAAGTTGAGGCATTGACAAATCACAGAGGCCTGAAAGTGGGGCCGAGGTGGGACTAATTGAAATGAACTTTAGAAAAGGGGGAACACCTAATTAAACATGAACTTTCTATCCTGTTTTTGTGTTGACATCATGGGGCCTAAATTTAAGCTCATCTTTGTTTTGGCCGAACCTGGTTATGCAGGAAAAGGGAAATATGAACATGGGGAAGGAATAAGGTCATTGCTTTTCCTCAGTGAAAACATATTTTTCTCCTTGTCTCAAGTCACTTGCAACACTTTTCTGGAGTGTGTGGGTCCTGTTCATTATCTACCAGTTTTCCTTCAGAGAGACCATAGCATGTATGGTAGTTTGTGCTGTGTGTGTTTGTGTGTTTATCTGTGCTGGTTTGAGACGTCTATCGTGAGTTGTGTGCTTATTGGCATACAGTATGTGCTTATGTGCCTGTGTGTGTGAGTGTGGGTGGGTGGATGGGTGAGTGTGTGCATACGTGCATGTGTTTGTTGGCATTTATTGCCTGTTCTATTTTCTGTATTACTTAGTCAGGGACGCAGCCCAGTGCAGGAGCTGTGAAGTTTCCCAGTAACAGGCTAATTCCTCTGTGGCTGTTTAGAGTGTCTCCAGCAGTGCTAAGTGTTCTCCTCTCTGTGCCTGATCAGAAAACAGGACCACTTTAGTCAGTTTGTTTAAGGTCCCCCGAGAAGGCTCTCATATCCTCTCTCTACTCACCCCTTCCCTTTTCCCCGCTCTGTTTCTCTCTCACTCTCACTATACACACACTCACAAACACACACACACACCAAAAACTTTCACGCTCCCCAATCCTTGGAGTGTTGCACAGATAGATTATAATATGTTAAGCTTTCAATCAAAATGAATGAAAGAAAAAACATTAAGAAGTAAACATACTACTATATAGATGACTGCATGAATTCTATGTTTGACATTCTCAGTACAATCACTAAAGCTTTTTTTAGTTTAGATGTGTAATGTACATCTTCCAAAAAAGTAACCAAGTGGCAGGCAGTATAGATGGTGAGTAAGTGCTTTATGGCTGTGAAAAATAGGAAATCTAAGTAGGTGATCAGGTGTTGTACATTTTGTAGCTCAAATCCATGTGGAAGTATAAAAGCCTATGTGCAATGTACCGAAAAACAATACATGAACTAACTTTAACACAGTAAATTATGCTCAACACGTTTTTCTATTCCATAAATGAAGATTCTGTAACAGGAGACTTCTGTTAAATGTCTGTTTGCTTGCCTGCATCTACTGCAGAGTGGAGCTCAACCCTCAGCGTATTGCTACTGTTTCTCTATGAATTGTTGCAACACTGAATGGTCCTGGCAGGTGGGCATGATAGGGAGATGGCCTTTTATCCCATAAAACCATGTGTGGACCCGACTCATAAGCGTGCATGGATTATTAATGGGCAATGGTCCACATCAGGGCGTAATGAATTCAATCAAGGTAGTAAAGGTGTGTTTTTAGGAGCATGTGTAATGAATTTCGTGTGTGTATTCTTCACCTCTCCACCTTACAATCTAATTAGATACCACCCCAGGCACTGTGTCAGTGCAAGCTGTGTGAATGTGTGTGTGTGTGTTTTCTTAGGGAGCTATCAGTGTGAGCAGTCACTGTTGGGGGTCACAAAGTGGTCACTGTGTATTACCTCATACTACACCATGACAGGATGGTGCAGGGTAAAATGGGGTGAAGTTCTCTCTCTCTCTCTCTCTCTCTCTCTCTCTCTCTTTCTCTCTCTCTCTCTCTGTCTCTCTCTCTCTCTTTCTCTCTCTCTCTCTTTCTCTCTCTCACTCATTATTATTATTCACTAATACACATAATACAATATTTTCATGTGATTTAAAAACATGCTTTGTTCTCATGGTTAATGCAATGCATTTTGTACATTCATAAAAAAAAAAAAATTACCTTTGAAGCATTGGTGACTGTGTCGGTATATTGTTTAGACATTTTAATACTAGTTTAAATGCTACTCCCTATTCATAGACTGCAGAATAGAATATATTTGCAAGGGAAATCCTTTGCAGAAATTTCTCCTACAGCATCCAGACATATTCTCTCTGTTTTCTATGGACTGGCCTGTTCTGCTCTTCTTATGTAAAGGTGAAGTTTCCTCACAAGAGCTGACAAGTGTGAAATTACGATAGGAAGTGCTTCATACCCTGCCATTTACCTTCATTCATTAACCCACACACACACACACAAACACACACACACACATGCCCTACAGTTCACAGTCTACACCTGACTGGCTGATATGACAGCCCGTGTCTTTATGCAGGATCCTTGGAAAATACCACACATATACATGACACGGTTTGCCTTCAAAATCTCCCAAATAAATGTTGGTGAGGTCTTTCTTTTCAAAGGTGCCAGTTCGCCTTTGGAGTGGTATTGAGTTTAGCGCTCGGTACAAAGGTATTGGACTGCCGAGTGGAACTGGAGATAGACCGACACGGATTATAGCTCATCCATACATCTATACCACAAGTCTCTAGTCCAGGAACAAGATCCATATAATGTTCAAAGGTGCACTGGGCCACAGAGCTTTTCCACCATGGGTACGAGGTGAGGGAGGGCACAGGGCATGACTTTCTTCTTTGAGGGAATTTCTTTCTCTCTGTCTCTATCTGTTACACAGTCTCTCTCTTTCTCCTCCTCTCTCCTTCCTAGTTACTATGTGCTGTCTGAAGGTTATCCAGCTGACTCTGAGGTCAGGGGAGCTGAGGGGACGCTGAGCGGTCATGAGTCTTTGTCTTTGAGGACCGCACGCTGTGTCCGTATCGCTGTTGCAGGGTAATTGATACAGGCTCACGCTGTTGAGCTTAACAGATCCCCATCGTGGCCTCACACTCAGATCTCTCGCAGCTGTACGGCTCAGAGTACTGAGCTCTTGCAAAATCACACAAGCGTGCGCAAATACACACACACACACACACACACACATACACACCCCCAGCTGGCTTCTGGCTAGATCACAGCTAAAGAGATCCAGAGCGGAGCTGGTTAGACTAACACTAATGGAGATGAGCTGCCTGGTTAGCTCAATGGAAAATTGAGTAGACTCTATGCTTATTTCATCACAGCAGTAGTTCACTCCCCAGGGAGTATACAGTCAGCTTACACTGATTTTAAATCTCTCTGAAATTAAGAAGAAAAAAACTTGTGGTGTTTGTGATGGAGCTGGTTGGCCCACTACTGAGAGTGCTTTATAATCTGAAGCCGCACAGTATAACTAACCACATGTGATGGATGATTTTTTTAGTAGCATGCACAAAGGATACATTTGCACAGGAATGCTGTGCTCAATCAGTGTTCTACCACTGACAAGTAGCTCTTCTCACTTGGCTCCTTAGTAGCAGGCGCATTAAATCATGTCACCAGCCGGTCTGGTGAAATCTGGGCCACACCTGAGTGCATATGTCCTGCCCGGCAGCGCCGTGGCGTAGTAAAACCTACCGAGGATCACTGGCAAGCAGGAGGAGGTCCTCTGCTTTTATCTCGCCGCCTGACATTCTGTGACATTTAAGAAGTCGTTAAAGGTGTGAGCATGGGGAGCGGGAGAGCGCAGCTCCTCAGGCAGAGAAAGACCCTCAGTGCTGTCACCAAATAAAACCTTGTTGGATGAACTGATTATGCTGTCAGAAAAATCATAGCATTACTTTCCTCAAAAGATGTATTTAGTGTGTTGACAAATCATGTTCAGTGGTGTGTGCTATGAAGACAGCTAGATGCCTGTGGCAGTATAGTATTATAATTCATCACTGTGGCCTGCGATGGTAGAAGGATGCACTGCAATTATCAGATGGAGTGCAGTCCATCTCTGGCCTGGATGGCCTGGCTGTGTTTCATTGTGGTCAGTCTTGGCTGTGACACAAGCACACAGGGTCCTCAGCAGATAAGAGTCTCCTCTTTTACGAGCCTCTTCCTCCCCACCAACAAACAGCTATTAAAGTGCGGCCAGATCTGGCTCCTGCTGGCGCTGCTGACAGCTAATGTCCTGCTATTTGTCCATCTCTGGCATCCGTCTCCATAAAGGCCTTGCTGTAAAAAGCCCTGCTGACCTACATCGTTAGGGGCAGACCCTGTCTTTACAGCAGTAAATGTTTGTTTAGGGGCAGTGCCCTGTTCTGAAGTAGCGATTAGCCTTTGGTAGAGAGAGGAGCCCTCAGGTTCAAAGCCCTTCCCCCACCGAGAGCCTGTCAGCTCCAATACTAACAGAAAACACAGAGACATAGAAATGCAGAGGCAGAGACAGGAAAGTGATTACAAGACCTCAGCTCTCTGCCCTGGGCCCTGTACTGCTTCTCTGGAGGAAAAAAAACTGCCCTCCTCAACCCACTGAACTGACAATTGGATGTGTGCAGGCGCTGTAGTGTGGAAGTGGAAAGAATTCCTCCCCCAGAAAAGGCAAGTTTGTGTGTTTTACTGAGAGAGTACACTAACACACACAAACCCTCAATAGATTGTTTTGTGTGATATGCATGATGTTAAATAGTCATAATCATCCCTATTACAAAATTACAGCGAATCACATTTTGCTCACACTGCCAGCATCTGACTTTGTATTTCCCTGTGTAAATCAGTTGCCTAAGCCTTTCTCTTTTACAATATGTGTCCAGGGACCTACCACCGCTCTCCCATAACACACAAGGCCCCATATCTCTGCCATGTAAATCTGTCTCTGTGGTAAGGGTGAAAGTCAGCCAGGTCACAGTTAGCCCTCCGCCCATCAATCTGAGATGCCCACTGCAGCACCACTCTCCAAACAGGGAGGTCCTGACACTCCTACAATACATGTAGAGGTAATGGAGTCCCCAGGATGCCTAAGGGGACATAAGTCACAGAGAAAAGATATTGTGACCGAGTGATGAAGGCTTGGTAGAGTCCGGTGGCCCCAGCCTCAGGTGCAGGGCTTAAGAACCAGCCTCAGCCTAAGATCCTGTGTGGTAACCAGCCCAGGTCTGTCCCCAGCCGCATCCCTATCCCCATCCCTCGGAGAGGGCAGCAGGGCTTTATGATGGATGTTAAAAAGTTGACAGCTGGAGGTTTGGGGGTTTAAATAGGAAGCAGATCTGTAATATCCCGCGCGGCCTCTCCACTACTATACACTTTGCATCTCTCTCTCTCTCTGTCTCTCTCTCTCTACCTCACTCACTCTCTCTTTTGCCCTCTCCTGCCTCCAGTATGACAGCCACAGGCCTACATGCTGCTGTATGAAGAGGTGCAGATCAATCTTAGCTGCTGTTCCCCACAGGACAGACAGAAGCCCGAGGAGGTTCCTCATCTCCACAGAAACATCCTGCACTACCTATCACACAGTAATAGGTTTTAATAGCGTCTTTTTACATCATAAGCAATTGCACAGTACTGCACATTGCACAACCAAAACATGTAGACATAGTGGCAACACCAATGAGCCTTTATGTGCTTGCAGAAGGCTGCATACATTCACATTATGCATTTAGCCAGGCATCATCAAACCAATGCAGAAATGGTTTTTACAATAAATACATTTAGCCACTACAGTAAAGAACATAAAAAGAATGGAATACTGCCCTATTGACTATTGAGCTCCCTCGGCTTTATAGCCACTTTTGATGAATAATTCAAATAGCACTTCAATTATTTACATGAAGGTTATAGTGAAATATTATGCAAAAAGCGAGCTCGCCTGTTAGTGCAGCACTGTCTCCTGGTTATGGGGTGATTTTTCTAACCTTCCATGATATCATATGCTGTACATGCTCTTGCTGTTGTTATTATATGGTTTTCATTACTGTAATAATCAGCACCTGGGAACACCATGGCTTCACATAGAAAGAGACACACAATTTTCAGTGAAGAAACTGTGACTTCCCGGGAACCACAATGGCCAGTCTGACCTGAACCTGTCTGGACTAAAGCCAAAACTAAACATGGACATCTGGCCCCTGTAATCCTCTTACAACTGCCTCCGACCCATACTCCGCAATGGCGAATCCATGGTGTCTCTGACATTGTGACATGGCAATTAACTTTAACTATGTCCATCGATTATCCAAAAGCAGCTTACCCTAGCAAGGGTCAAGGAACAGCTTAGACTCGTAGCATGGAACAAGATGGCAGGGGAGAGGTCAAGGGACATTCACACCCACCGGCTGGTGGCATGAGTCTGTGTGTCTGTGTTTGTGTGTTGTGTGTGGATCTGTTTGTCTGTTTGTTGATTGTCTGTCACTTCAATGTCTAAATCATTTTCAGAATAATTTTCAAAGAAATCATTTTCAAAAGAAATTAAATTTAAGGAAATTAAATTATTATTTCACTTGGATCACAGTAGGACACATTTCTATGGAGGATGGGGGTGATGAAGGGGGCGATGAAGGGGGCGATGAAGGGGGTGAGTGTTTCAGTGTGACAAGTGTGATTAAAATCATTCCAATATATATTTTAACTAGTCTCTCCAGTTACAGCTCCAAAATATATCATGTTCAAACCTTTTAAATGTACAAAGCAACACTCTTTATAATGTCTGTACTGGC
Source organism: Monocentris japonica (assembly GCA_900323365.1). NCBI lineage: Eukaryota > Metazoa > Chordata > Actinopteri > Trachichthyiformes > Monocentridae > Monocentris > Monocentris japonica. The sequence continues at coordinate 75,647 of OOFE01003772.1, forward strand.
CTGAAAAAAACGCTGGATGTACTAGCTTGAATGCTGGTACGATTTTCGATATAATACAATCTAATGGGCTCTGTGTCCATTAGACCTCAGTCAGGCCGGATACTGGCAGACAGAGGGAGAGAGAGTCTTTCTTTGTCTCTCTCTCCCTCTCTCTGTCTTTCTTTCCCCTAATTGATGCAAGCTGGGACTTTTCCCTATTTGGCCATTTATTTCCAAAGAAGAGAAGAGAGGGGAGAAGTAGCCGAGAGCAACAGGAAAGCTAGAGAGAGGGCCCTGAGATAACAAAGAGGACGCCTCAATGTCCCTGCCACCGCACACGACCCTGTTGTCATCACTCAGAGGAACATCCTCCATCCAAGTCTGCATCTCGTTGCTCTTAATTTATTACATGTTCCACATGTTAAGTGTGCAAGCCTCAAGGGTGCAATTTTAGCAGCAGCAAACTATCAACAAATCTTTGTGTCTCCCCTGGCAGAGCGCTTAGTACAAGCGATAAAAGCTTTCTGAGAGGAACAGACTAGAACAATGGCGGGGACGGGAACTCTAAACGGCTTCCTGTTGCGCTGCAGCGCAAGATTGAGCACCGCTTCAGAGGAGCGAGAGAGAGAGAGAGAGAGAGAGAGAGAGAGAGAGGTGCCTCATAACATCGGCACAAAGATAAACAAGGGATACAGAGAGTGAATGAAAGCGAGAGAGACACTTAAAACAAACAGTTTATTGACTCTGCTGGGGCGAGCACATGTGTGAAGTCAGAGCAGTGCAAAGACGCCTGCTCGACTATAAAGGCATGTCTTTAGTCTTCTACACAAGCCTCTCCCGGCCCTCTCAGCCACTTAGCACCCTGCCCGAGGGAACTCAAGTGCCTGTTGTTGGAATGTCTCAGGGGTACAAATACTTCAGAACCAGACACTTTGAAAATACATGGTAGCAGACATAGCCTTAAATCACAAAGGGTAAAAGACACAGTTTCTACAATAGCGCTTTGTTAAGGAGCTAAAGCCCAGTGTGAAGTCTTTTCACTCTCTATTCTTAGATGTATATTCATAGATGCTCAGGCTTTCTGCTCACAAATAAAAAGATGAGTGGCAGAATCAGCTGTACAGGATTGCTGATAAGATGCACTGCAAGAAGATAGGCGATCACCGCTTCCAAGGACCAAGCGACTTCTTGCTCTTTGCGTCTTTCTTAGCCTACAGGTTAGAAGTCTCAACGGTAACTCGGTGTCACTTTCACATTGAGGTAAACACAGCTGCACTCACAGGTTACACATCTCTAGGCATGAAGACACGCCACTCCTCAGTGACAAGCTAGAGCCCAGCCCCCTTAAATTTCACAATGCTAAGACCCCCCTAGTTCAGTAGCGAGGCAGCAGTTACTCTCTGAAGGACTTATATATTCTAACTCTGTAACCCCCGCATCTCCCATCCCAAACTGGCATGGGAGATGGTTCAGATGGTTCATTCTGGTTCAAGGCTCCCTCAGCCTTGAACCAGAATGAACACAGGGCCTCACCCAGCTTAAATATGGGGGTGTTCCTTATTAGCTCAGAGCCCAAGATAGGACAGTCAAGTCTGGATAGGCAAGAACTCCCTCAGGGGAAATGGGAGGGACAGATGACACTTTGGCTTTGACTCAGACCTACAGTACTGGTTTTAGTACCACTTTGTCATTGTCCTGACTTGCAGACATAAAAATGTAGCTGCCACAACAGCTATGCAATACACATCTGGTTATGGTGAAAGAAATATGTATACACACAGTGGAAAAGACGAAACGACCGAAATGTCAATGTAACTTTAATCACATCCAGGCCTATCAATGTAATGCCGAGCTGTAGCAATGGTAATCAGAAACAGAGGGGTCCCTTCAGGAGTCACTCCACTCTGTTTTTCATTAGCATGCTGGCCACTACTTCTCACATCTCTGTGTGCATTTAAATAGTTAATGGACTGCCCATCCGCTCCGCTACTGTAAGTTAGGAAGGGGGTGGAAGTTTCACAGAAGTTTCTCTTTCAGATCAGGAAACTTTAGAATCTTGCAATATTCATGATGTGTTTAGGAACTCGATACCCTTCCCTGGCTTTGAAGACGAAGCGCTACCAGATTTCATCCACTTCTCCAAAAGCCTCCGTCCGTTTGGCTTGTTAGTAATTGGGCACCAACATATTTTTTTTTTCCTGCTATTTCTTGTTGTTTTTCTTGTACATGTTCAGAGAGGCAGAGGGCCTTCATATGCTGATGTCAGTCTTCCTTCGCTCCTCCCGAGGAACTCTGAGACCTGCACCCGTTGGTACGCTCAGCATGCCAATCTGACCAGCACTGTTCAATATGCTGCCCCACTCCTCCCCCCTCTGCTCCTGCTTCTAGCCCAGCAGAAAGCACGTGTCTCTGGGCAGGCGCCCACTGACCATGGGGCATATCGGGGGCTGACTGTCCACAAGCTGAACTGCGCAATCTATGGTCTGCAGAGATAAAAGAGCAGTACAGGAGAGGAGGGGGAGGAGAAGGGTAAGGCTATACAGGTCCAGGATACAGGCGGGGATCCAGACACAAACCTCAGTATGGGCAGCAGGACCCCTTTGAAGGGAAATATAAAATATTAAGGGAAAGTGGATACCTTACTTGCCTTAATGTGGACATGGGTCAGGCCACACGTAGACTCATAAGATAAATCCTCTGTTTCTCTCTCTCTCTCTTTCTCACACACGCAAACACGCGCACACACACACACTCTGGGTCATGGAGCTTGGAGCTACACTGACTTCACAGCATGTCTGCTGGTGGCAGAATCCAGTCAGGGAGGGGGTCAAGTTCTTCAGCCCCAGAGGGACACACTCCCCAAAACGCTAGCTCCACCTCTCACCCCCTTCTCTTCGTCTAACAGGTCGGATGAAGATTTGTGCTGTTCAGTAAAGTACGGTATGAGCTGAATAATCAGATAGACGGCTTTAACCTTAAAAGTCCCTTTTACCTCTTTTAACTGCCGCAAATCCAATAATGTGCTTATTTTCAGCCTTCTACTCCCTCTGCCTCAATAAATGCGAGGAAAAATATGTTGAATGTTGAAAATACTTTGCCAAGGCTACACAGCTAAATGATAATGCACAGTACCCACTTAAAAACCCAACTTGCAGATGGAAAATACACAGGTACACGAGAGTATAGTGTTGTACAGTTATCATGCCCTTTTAAACTGACAGTTTACTTTCTCAACACTGAAAAAGAAAGAGAGGCAGAGAAAGACAGAGAGAGAGAGAGAGACAGAGACAGCTCTGAGCCCAGCTTGTTTTTAACCCTACATCTATCTCTCTCTCTCTCCCCTTCCGTCTCCCCTCCTCCTCTTTCTTGCAGGACTGCTCAAAGTTACTGATACACAGCATGCCAAGCCAGATGGTCAGCCGCACGGTCGAAGCATGTACCACTTGGTTTCAACACCCCTCTAACAAACCCTCCTTCCAACTCCAGATGGCATGCCATGCCTGGTTCTAGTGCCACAGGGGGACTGGGACGGTATCAGTATGAATCAAGTCCCTTGAGGTATGGTCCATGTGTGTGTGTGCGAGCGTGCGTGCGTGTGTGCATGCATGCGGGTGTGCTTGTCCCTTGTGTGCTCGTGTTTGGTTTACAGAGTCCCAGCAATCAGGTGCCTCTCTCATGTGGATTGCTTTTTTCCCCAGAGGCCAAATATGGCTGCTGTAGTTCAATATGGAGCTCCTCCACTGAGAATCCTCCCCACTGAGACTCAAGTGATTTGAGAGGTGAAAAAAGAAATTCCAAAAAATGAACCCAGAGCAAATCCATTTAGTATATATTTTAAACATTGACTCAAATGTAATGTAAATGCAGTGCAAATGTATCATATATAAAATATGAATACCATTTTTTACAGTTCAGGTTCACTCATACTGGCCTGTCTATCAGACGACTTAGCAGGATGTCTGAATAGCAGCATTACTGATTGAGATTTCTCTTCATTGCCTTGGTTGTGGAACTACAGTCTTCTATCTGGTGTAGTCAACCTCTGTCAACACAGGTATACTGCGTGAATTGGCTCTCTACCTCTCAATAGAAGGATAATGAATGTAGTTGTCGCATCTAACGTTGTTGTTCTGTCATTCTAGAGCTGCAAAACCACATTTTAAATTTCTCACTTCTACCATCAGCTGCTCTTGTCTTCTCAATCAAGCTGTGCATTAAGCAAGCTGTTGAGCTTCAACACACATAGGCACATGTAAAGAATTCTGTAAAGTGAAGATACTTGTAAAAATAATGAAATGGAAAGTTTCTAAATATCCAAAAATGTACTATAAAGAGCAGTAATGTAAAACACTAATGTAGAAAAAACATCTCAGACCAAATGTACAGTATATGAATGTATATAGGGTGTATGTATATAACACTTTTGCACCGTTCTGTACATTTGCACAAACACACATGAGCTTTGACATTATACGAACATGTTGCCAGAGGAGCTACATTGCCCTGGTGTTTGTGTTTATTGTTGAGAAGGCAGCGGTTGCTCTCGCCTGCTGTGTGTATCCTCCTGTTTCACCCTGAGAATGTCAAGGGGCTTTTAAAAGCAGTGAAAGGGGAAACCAGAGGCGGGACTTTCCCTCTGATCTGGGAATATTTCTGCTGATCGCCCTTCTAAATTAAAAAGCAGTTATGAATAATCCTCGCTGGAGACTCTACTTAAATTAATGCCTCAATTAGATTGGGAACATTAAAGGTAGTAATGATTCCACTCCTCTGTATTGTAATTTAAGGCCTGCTTGCTCTTGCCTGGGAAAGCAGCTCTTTGCTTTGAATGTATTAGATTAGATTAATGAGGTGAGGATGTGGAGGTGGCGAGCACCGAGAGCCAGTCCGCTCCGCATCCTCACTCCTCACACATCCTTAATGGCGCGAAGAGAAAAGGTCTATCAATGCACTGACAAATAAAAGATTGCAGGATAGTATTTTTACTTTAGCCAAAGATTCTGGATAGAAACCTAATGTAACTTTACATAAACTGTCCCATATGCCAACTGGGTCAAAGAGGTGCAGACAATGAGGAGTGTGTGCGAAGAGTGCGTTTAGCTGTGTCTGGGCCCGGGCAGAATTCAATCAGGACCATCACCACTCTGTGCTGCTGTACGTCACTGCATGGCTCCACCTGAGCACTGGGGTGGGGTCATAACGATCGCTGCGTGTAAGCGATCCATCCCTAATCGATCCAGACTGTCAGGCTGGACTAGACATCCAAATCTGCCTGCTATCTCTATCTCTAAGGAAGCCCAGCTTCGTCACAGCAGTGACCACAACCTAACCTGGCTGGTCAGCACCAGTCACAACCTACTGTAGCAGAGATGACGCAGAGGCGGTGAGGGTCACCTATGACTCCCTGCCGGGTCCTCGAGAGTTGACATGTCTGAGTAGAGTTGAGCAGAAGTCAGGTCTAACTTTGGTGAAATTAACAGCAGAGGGATGTTGGCTGACATATTGCATTAATAGGTTAAATCTATGGTGACCTTATTTTTGGTGAAGCAGTGTGATAATTGGAAGTCCTGCACAATGTTGGGGATTACAATGTTTATCCTCCAATAATCCCCATAAACATGAAGACACAACGAGCTACATGCTGATTAGCGTCAGGCAGCAGCAATCAATCAGAGACAGATAAATGGCCCCCTGGCATTCTCTCCACATGATACAAGGTTAAAGTAAACAACTACTATCTTGCTCCTCAGGTCTTTCTGTGGCTTTACCAAAGCCTTTAGGTGGACAACAGAGCCAAATCACACTTACAACAACACCTCTCAAGTAGTGCCATTATACTGTAACATTTTTATTTAATATTTTGGGTTTTGAAGTTTGAAACTTTAAATTGAAGTTGACTTTTTTATGTGAGTAATTCAAATAAATAGTCAATTCTTTCCGTAACTCCGAGTTGACAATCAACAGTGTAAACATTTATCACTTGCCCCAGGCCTGCAGGTAGGATGGTTCCTTTGGCGGACAGGAGGCCATTTTGCCAGGCTGCATATTTGCCTATTCAGATGGCGGAATGGGCAGAACTCCTCAAGCAGAACATATTCAGGAGGAGCGTTTTGAGGACTTCATGTTTGCAAATGACTTGCAGGTACACACATAAAACCCCCTACCTGCTCTTGATAAAGAGACTTGTTGAAACCCAGACAAGCGAGTCTGCTCAGCGACTCTAACCAGATGCAGGATGGAGGAGACGGGTTGTGTGGTGGGATGGAGGGTGTGGGGAGTGGGGAGGGGGGGGCAGACATACGCTCTTTCCTCGTCCGTGCGACGCCACGATAAGGAGACACTAGAGCTTGTTTACATGCGGCAATGGGAAAACAAATTGAAAATTCCTGCCGGGACGCCGATGCATATCAAAACAGGATTATTTTAGAAATAATCGGCCGTGCCACAAACTGTCACCAGCTAATCTCCACTTTGTTAGAATTCAAATTACTTTCCCATGTTTACATTGCCATTACTGCAAGGGCAGGGACCAGCCACTCTATGGGGGCCTTTTTGCACAAGAGTAGCAATAAAAAAACAGATAAAATAAAATAAACTTCCCATAAATATTCCAGGCCGAAGAGAATGCACAGGTCCTGTTGGTGGAATGGGAAAATTGAATAGGAGAAGCCTTTGGAATAATAGTGACTGAAAGGACCAGCTATAAAGCAGAGGCAGCAGACAGATTGAAATTTTTGATGGTCTGTCAGACTGTGGATGACATAGACCGGCAAAGGGAAGAGACAATACGCACCGGTCAAAGAGTGGCTCAAACCAAACACTGACTCAAACCATGCCGGGCCGCGTCGGGCTTGGCTGGGATGAGCCAAGCCAAGCTGATGTGGATTTGGCTAAGAAGGATAGAAGTGCATTAAGTTTGAACTCTGTCAGAGGCAGAGGCGTCTCTTGTCTCTGGATCAGGTTGCTAGTGTTTATCACTTCTAGCTGTGCTGGCACTAAGGGCAGACACACTATCCCTTTTCCAGGACTGTCAGTCAGCGGGCCTAGCCGTCTCACACCTAGCAGCCCAGAACATCAGCCTGCTTCAGCACTGGAGGGAGCCATGGAAAAACACACAAGACTTATTCCCCCATATCCAATCGATCAATGGGGCTTGTCCTCAAGTGAGAACGGAAGTGCAAACCCGTACGAAACAGTTCTCATGTATCACAGGCCCTGCCAAGTCGTGTACCATGGTCATTCTGAATATCTATATTGCCGCTGTATGTATGCCTTTCAAACCTAAATTTAAAAACAGTCAAGTCTCAAACAGTAATTGTGAATGTCATGAATCTGATTTAGAGAGAGGTGCTTCTGTGCATGTAGAGGCAAGTAGTTAGTCTTCAATCAGCATCAGAGATACCATCAGTCTGCATGTTTCTCTGAAACTCCTTTCTCGCGGTCACAGCCTCTGTGCTAGTCTATTTGTTGCCTTGCCTTGCTGTCATAGAGGTTGGCCTTATGGTTCCCAGAAGGATAGGGGATGTGTCTTGTGGTGAAAACCACACTGTGTGACAGACACAGAGGAGACATGAGGAAGGCAGTTCTCATCCAGGCTCACTACATCAGTGGTCACATCAGAGACCATTAACTTGTTTTCCTTCCTACTTCTTAAAGGCTCCATTCCATTCCAACATTCCCATTGTAAAACCTTACACTTACAAATTTGTGATCATTTTTGCAGTGTGCTTAGAAAATCAAAACACTGTTTTTTTTTTATTTTACAGGGCTAAATATTTTGACCAAATCCATGAGTGAACCCAGAATACTCAATTCACACTGCAGGCCTCTTCCTGTGAAGCAAGGCATGCAGTCTGAGAAGAGACACTGTGGTGGTGTCTAGAATCTACTGCTCTGCTGTGACTTTGCTCTTGTGTTCCCAGCCCTTGCCTGAGGCAGCAAACGGCTTTGCTCACTAAGGGAGGGAGGAGAGGGGGATGGCGTGGGATGGAAGGGGAGAACAGGCAGAGGTAGGTTAGATTAGGTTTGACAGGGTAATGCTTTGAAAAGGGGCCTGTTAGATGATTTATTCTCAAACACCTCTCCATAATGGGCATGTGCGTGTTTCTATTAAGGCTGATGGAGACAGCGCTGGACTCACTTTCTTACACACACAGTGGTCTGTGGTGCCGTCTGTCCCTGCCTCGTATCTTTAGTCCTTTCATCTTTTTCATATCTTAAGTCCTTTCTCTCATGCATTCCCACAGATATGCACACATGCAACTTCTCACCGCTCGTCCATCCCTGTAACATTATTCACTCACCAAAAATTCCTACCAGATAGTTCATCTTTGGACATTTAACAGCAGGACAAACAGATCCCCAACATCATATTTCAGGAGACAGAGCGTTGCTGGAGCTCACATTGTCTGTCCTCAGACTCTGTGTGAGACTTAGTGCTTATTAGTTGTGTGTGACTGCTCCTATAACCGAGGCAAAGGGAGTCCTGTCTTTTTAAATTTCAAACTTCTTGTCTCACCGTTCAGCTGCTGGGCTGCAGCGCTCCATGTGGGAGTGTAGTGGTTTAGAGTACAACAGAAATGGAGGAGGACAGAGGAGACAGTCAAACAGAAAACATGCCAGTACGGGTGAATGAGGGATTACTTTAATACTACAGATAGACTCCAGAAACTTTCTCACCTTGGGTTGTTTTTTGTATCTAAATGGGAAGGGGATTACAATACATTCTGGACAAACTGATACTGCACAACATTAATTATAAATAGCCCAGTGAAACATATATCCACCTTTCCTCTAATCTCGTTTGTTCTTTTTCAGCTTTCTTTTTCATGCTTTGCTCTCTTTTCTTTCTTCTCCTCCCTTCTCTGCAGATGCAAACTGTTTTATAATACAGAAGACTTTTGAACATTGCACTAACACTGCCAGGGCTAGGGGCTTGATTCTTACTGGGGCTACCAATGACAAAACTGTACACACTCACACTGTTAACACCTTGGATCGAAAACATCACCGAATGGCATATGTTACATGTAGGTGATTCGGTTATTTTCCACCTTTCTTCTGCTTTCCTAACTATAGCACCCTGCATCTCTGAGGCTGTGAGTTCAGAGCATCACTTCCTGCAACTGGGGCAGACCAGGCGGATAGCAGTGGTTTCAGTTAAGTAGGGTCAAAGTTTACCATTAGAGCAGCCAGTAACAGAGAACTGGCACAGGTTGGATAAGCCAAACAGGAAGCAGTGTTTCACGCATGGGCTCGGTGAGGCTGACAGAGATATGGGTCTAGAGATGACTATGATGGGGTTATGGTAAGATATGGATGCCTGCTGTAAGTCATGGCAGGAAGGAGCAGAAATAGATACCTTTTTCCCGCAATACCGGGAAGATGCAGGTCATATCGGACAATGACGTTACCAAGGCAAATAAATACAACTGTAAGATAAGAAATTTATAAATAATATAAATAACGTACCTCATCCAACACACACACACACACCTACATAAGTGGATGCCTTTGTGTGTTGTCTAAAACATAAGAAAGCCTGGGTCTCTATGTGCTATTGCAATAAATCCATTTAATTCATTGTCAGGACAGTTTGCTGAAAACGAAAGGAAAAAGTCTGTTATTATTTGTGTTTGCAGAGCAGCGGCAGTAGGTGCAGTCTCACATGCCATTGACTTTTAGGTGGTGAGAAATTATACAGTATCTGTGCCAACAGAATCTTCGCTACTCTCCTCTCCCTTTTCCCAGCCTCCCACAGATGTAAGTTTGTGCTTGCATATGCACACACACACACACACACACACACACACTGCAATACTCACTATACACACCAGAATGCATCTCTGAACCTCGACCACCTTTACCACAGGTTTTCTTTGGAGCCTCTGGCCTGATGATCTGAATGTTTACGTGGCCGTCGAGATGCAGAAGGTTCAGTGGCTGTTACAAACATTCAGAGGGGCTCCCGCAAGGGCTGTGGTTGCCCTCGCTCAGTATAACATACAGATGAACTGTACAGAAACTTCAGTCATCACTGCTTCACGTGATCATGGTGATTTGGTTTATTAACTTTTTCTATACAAATGTTATTAGAAAAGGATACTATCCTGCACAAAATGGTTTTGTCTTCCAGAGAAGAACTGAGCCCAATCTGCTTAAAAGCCCTTGGTAAGTTGAAACGCATGTTGTGGCACAACAGAGGGGGGCAATACAAATTCTAAAACAAATTTATTGAAATAACACAAATTACATAAATGTAAAAACAGCGGTGTATTGCAACCATAGAACAATGAAAAAAGATAAAATTACTTTTTAAAAAACTGAGAGAGAGAGAGAGAGAAACGGGTGAGAAAGAGGGGAGAATGGAGTAGTCTTGGTTGGCTCACAGATTACCAGAATACAGGCCTGAAGCAGTCACAACCCCCATGCTGTGTTCCTGAAGGAGGCAGGGTGTGATGATGATGAAACAGTTGATGATTCACACTTTACTGTCAGAGGTTGTGAAGGGAACGCTCGCTCATATGTCCAGAAAAACAGCATGCGACTCCACCATCGTGGCTGGCATTGACTCATGTCTCTTCCGCCATTGCGCTTGGTCAGTTGTATTCAATCATGACAACAGGGAGATACTGCACTGAGGTTTTTTTTGTAGGTGAAGCTTTCTCCACCACTTCCTTTCTTTTTAGATTTAAACAACATCGATACAAGATGAGCACAAATCTCCTTTTCATTTCCCCAAGCAAAGGTTAAAAATATCAGTTCGAGACAGTTTTCACCCCATCCTGTCTTTACTTCTCACGTGCTCATGTAGCTGAGTCTTCTCAGTTTAATCTGCATTTGTACTGCAGCTATGTGACTTTGCTTGTGTGTGTGTGTGTGTGTGCATTAGTGTATGAACGTGCATTTATGGTGTGCCTGTGTGTCTGTGTGTGTATACACATGTGTATGTGTGTGTTTATGTATGTGTGTGTATGCAAGTGAGAGTCTTTGAGCTGCAGATGGTGAAGTCTCTGTTCTCCCTCAGTGGGATCTCAGTTGAAGCAGATGCCCAAGCAGGTCTGTGTGTGAGTGTTCCCATTGTGTCTAAACCTGTCTGTACTCCTTGCCTTGTCTCTGTCTCCTCCTCAACCTGCTCCCATTAACTCCTTACCATGGAGAGGATGGGACAGTGAGGATCACTCTATAAAGCACTCCTAAACTGCTTGCCAAGTGGGCCACCACCAGTCACAATACAAAAACACAGAAAATTATAGGAGTTAAAAACAGTCCTCAGCCAAATAGTATTTGCAACAACTTTTTATGGTGTGTTTTAGCCTACTTAGGGACCAGATGGGTCTGGTTTGCCACGTTGGACCATACAATGAGTGCTAGAAAGCTAAGGAAACCACGGAGATTTATTTAAAAGGCAATTTATTACACTTTTCTATGATCGACAAACTACCTGACACTATCTGAAATTGACGCAGTGAGAGCAGCCATCTGGTGCGTCAAGCAGCGGAAAAAAGACCTGAATTATTTGCCACTACTAATTGACCAGGGTCTCGATAAATACACTATACCTTATTCTCCTTGGCTTTCATTTTCTCAGAGCAGGTATGTGTTGTGTGGCCTTTGCCATCCTGGTATGAGCAGTGCCCCAAGGGCCTGAGGATAGTGTGTGTCTTTCAGGTCCAGTAGTATCTGTCTAAACACTGATACAGCTCTCTCAGAGCTTCCTCCAGTCACCCAAAGACCCGGCTGCTAAAACAAACACTGACCCATCTATCTGTCAGCGACCTGCCACAGGTATGTGAAAAGCAGGAAACAATCTCCTCTGCCATGTGTGCGTGCATATGGCCATGTCTTCATGTCTTTGTGCATATATGTTTCTTTGTGTGTGTCTGTGTGTGTGTGTGTGTCTGTGTGTGTGTGTGTTTGGAAGCGAGGGACTATGTTTATGTATGCACATATACACAGCAATGCATGTGTTCATGTATACAAGCATCAGTAAGTTATATAAGTAACCCACTACTGACTCTTGCTACTGTGAATGGGAAGACCCAACTCAGATAAGCATGAACTCTGTTGCCAAACAGGCATCCTGTCCCCAATGCTTTTCTAACCCTAACCCAGGGAGCAGCTGAGGGCCCTGGGGCCGATGTCTTAATGGTCCCCCTGGGCTCATAAAGCTGACAGGCCCAGGATGCATGGCACTCTAACTCCACTAACCACGCCACTGCCAGTTTGCTCCACATCAGAGGAGTTTACCCAAGTCAAGTCAGGTGCTGGGTCTTTGACGGTTGTCTTGTCCATGCTGCTGGGTGTGAAGATAACAAAAGGAGCTACTTCCTCACCTCCCCACGCTACCTCTAGGAAGCCATTTACAGTCATTTCTCCAACAAAAAAGGAGGGAGGGGCAGAGAGGATGAGGAGAGTAAACTAATACAAAGTAAAAAGTAAAATAAAAAGTTATAAAAGTAAGCAGACAACAAAAGAACATTGTCTTTCTTGAAAGTCTAGTTGACACCGTTTCTTCTACCTCAGCCTTCCAGTACACACCTTATACCTGTAATGACCAAGACTCCCCTTTCCTTTTACCCTCCCTTGCTGACCAAATACAATCCGGGTCTTCTTGAAGAACTTTTCAACTTCCAAAAGTGTGCACTGGCCATGCAAAATATCCACAAACTCCTCCTCAGTGCTGAAGGCTTGAAGGCCATCAGAACAGAAAGCCAAGAGCCCAAAACAGATTCCCGTGGACCAGGTTAAGTTGCAGCACAACTGATATGAGCATGATGTCTCTCATCACACACACACATACACACACGCAAAGACACACAGCACACACTGATAAATGGCACGCAAACCTCAGTACCGCAAACCAAATACTTGGGTTTGGTTTTAATGGGTGTACCAGGTTCAGGCTTAAGCGGGAATGTTGTTGACTGACCAAGTGAGCTGAGGATCCTATTGATAGAGGCTTGGGTTGGGTTTCTCTCAAATTAGCAAGCAGGGGGAAATGGTATTACACAGGTATGTGTCCTGACTCCTATCAAGTTCAACCTTACAATCTGAAGCAATGAATTCTAATATAATACAGCTGAAACATTTTCCTACCAGAAGCACACGTAAAAAACATATTTCATAAAATAATTTGCAGTGACTTACAAAAGATTCTCTCATTTAGATTTGTTTTTACTTACCCTACATGTAGTTATTTCATTCAATCAAATAGAATAAAATTAATAACAATAAATACTTTTTGTCTGTATATCTGTGTGAGACAGAGAGAGAGAGAGAGAGAGAGAGAGAAAGACCACGCATGAAACACATGAGGTTGAGCATCATGCACTCTCCCTGAAATACATCTATGGTGAGAATCATTTTAATTCTTCCTAAACAAGTGTTAGTGTCAGTTACTTATGTTGTATATGTAGCACATAGACATGGCACATGGTGAATTCTTGCCAAGGATTTCCTGTGTGCATTGAGAACACGATACAGGACAGTGTAGTTTCCCTTGCAACAAGCTTGTACAGCTCAGTTAAAACTATGATGAGACATGATTTGCGTATGTTTCAGCAAGCCACCTCTTAAAAATCTATCATCTGGACATCCTTTCACCTTCATAATCAAACCCCATGTAACGTCACACCATCCAGGAAAAAGAGGTGATGCAGCGTATCACTACATCTACTGAAAAAACACGCAGGAAGTCAAACTGGGGAGAGAGAGTGAAACAGAGAGAGATAGAGAAAGAGGGAGATAGGGGAGAGAAAGAGAGAGAGAACAGGGCTGAGGGCAGAGAAGGAGTGCAATTCAGGAAAAGCCTGTATTCTGAGCCTGTGCTTGGCAGCCTGTGTGATCAATATAAATAGCACCAAATGGGCTGTTATAAAATTGTCGAGAGTTGTAAATGATCCCCAAAGACAAAACTGGAGCATGAAAGAAATGAAAGAGCACACACTATGCACAAGCACAAACATACAGTCAAACATGCACTTTTATATCCAGTATACTCTCCACCACACACACACACACAGCAGAATAAACTCCAACAATGCAACTGAGAGGCAAATACCAAAACTAGGCCAGCTCAGATAAACGTTCAAACAAATTAAAGACAACTGTCCCTCTGATTGCTGAGCAGCCAAGCAGGAATACTATTACTGACTTTTTGTGAGATTAAAAAGGAATTAAACTCATCACACAAGTGTTTTTTGACCAAATTAGTTTTTTTCCTGACTAAAATACTTGGAAGGCACACACCCAAGTGAACACTTATTTTAAAGAATGCATGAATGCACGCACGCTGCTGCTTAAAGCTGACCTAAGGCAATACTTTTCCTTCAATAATGCAAACAAACATCTTTATTGCTTTGTTTGGTGGATGGCATGATTTATGGGAAAAACTTCCTATCAGCAGTATTTCACTTGCTGTATGCCAGGGGACGGTGAAAGGGCTGACTGTAGCGGAGAGGAAAAGGAGACACGGGAGTCTGGTACCCGAGACAGGCGTATACACTGCCCCTTGTGGTTAAAAGTAGCATATTCATCTTGTTGCAATATTCAATAAACATGTTGATATTTTAACATTGTTTTTTTTGGTTATATCATGATCAATTCAAAGTTTACAGCTACATTATTTTGTTTTTCCCTTTTCCCATCCTCCCTATTTAAACCCATCCATTTGTCCCAGGTAAGTGGGGAGAAGGAGATCCAGTGATTATAGGGACTTATTGTATTATAACTCAGCCAAAGATTAAAGGGAGAAGAGAGTGTGAGGAGGAAGGATGAGGGGAGGCTAAAGTGCTGTGCTGGCATTTTGTACACACAAAGACTTTTTAATGCATATGCATCCCCCAATTCCTCTTCACAAACGGGTGCACCTTGAGCGAATATATTCCAAGATATCTTTCCAACTAACTTTTGAGGTAAAACAAAAAAGGAAAGAAAAAAAAAAGTGT